>JABXWE010003686.1:0-56491 GCA_014611495.1 Limonius californicus
CAAGTGAAGAGTTCAGTCGCAATCCGCCGCTGAACTGCATATTTGGGTTTGACCGTCGGTTTTTAAACGATTTCAACAATTTTCAATTCACATTTTTAGCTGTAGTATTTAATAATATTTTCTCTCTCACTAACATATTATTTGATGTTCTCCAAAAGAAATCATTGGATATTAATTTTTGTCTTACAAAAATAAATAAAACTATTGAACTATTAAAGAGGAAAAGGAATGATGATTTCTTTGATACACTCTTCGAAAAGACTAAGGAAATAGAAATAACACAAAGCGATATTTCTAAGCGCCCTAAGCAGGAATACGCTAGCCTTACAAATAATGACATTAGAAGAAAATATAGAATTTTGTTTTGTGAAGTACTGGATCGTACTGTAATGGAAATGGAAGTAAGGTTTCAAGTCTGCGATAAGTAACAATTCATGTTTTTGTCTGATGCTACGAAATCGGAAATTCAAACAATTCGTGTTTTCCGTCTAAGGCATTTGAAAGTTTAGCTCAATTGTATAGCAAAATATTTACTAAAAGTCACCGTCTTAAAAACAAATTAAATTTTCTTTATGCCGATGAAAGTTACCGCAATCTACAGACTTAAGAATTACTAGAAAATCTCAATGAGAACAAAGACATTTTTACCGAAGCCTACAAATTGTTCTGCCCATATTAACTATTCCGTCGACAAGTGTATCAGTGGAAAGAAGTTTTTCTTGCCTTAAACGAAAATGTACCTAAGAAATGCAGGATCTAAGATAGGCTTTCTTCTTTGACAAATATTTCAATTCAAAAAGAACTCTTATTAGAATTAATCAAAAATCAACCATTTTACGAAGATAATAAAAAATTTTGCTGCATTAAAGGACAGAAGGATGGACTTGGTCTACAAAAACTAGGTAAGTTGACATTGAATTATATTTTTTCTATTTGTTATTATTAGGGTTATTACAAAAGCACTTCACCTATTTTTTTACACGCGAGCCCCAATTTAGAGTTCGCTTTAGTTTGGGGGCACATAACCAAAGTTACCCAAAAGATATCTAAAAGTTAACCTCGCAAAAATACAGGGTCACCATTAGTCAACCAAACGTTAACCTGTAAGTTAACTATATAACAAATTAGACAACCATAGAGCAACCTTAAGGCATCCCCAACGTCGCTAACAGGTTAAGTATAGAAGATGTCCAAAAGTTAACCTTAAAAATCATCTTTTGGTTTACCATAAAATATGTTCAAAATCTAACCTTGAAAGGCATCGTTTGGTTAACCGTAGATGTCCAAAAGTTAACCTTGAAAGTTATTACGGGCCAAACAAGCTTTTTCGTCGACCCGCAATCGGATAGGTGAAGGTCCGACTCGGGCTGTCGTGCAGACTAGACGTGCCTCGCCGCGTCCCGCTAAAGAGTTTAAAAAAATAACGGAAAATAAGTTTATTTATTTATTTAGTGGATCTTTAGGGCAAATACCCCCGTTTAGAGCGTGATTAAACTAAAACAAAGTGTTAGTTGTGTTTAGTTTGCCCAGCGGGTCAGCAAAACTGCGATCGCCTACTTAGCGGTGAACTGAACAAACAGCGGAGGACAGATAAAGAAAGATAAGTAATCTTGCAGTCTGGTATTGTAGTAGTGGTAATAAATTTATATGTGTATATATGTATATATAATTAAATCGAATCGAACAGGGGATGTAGTAAGAAGTACATGAGAGCGCAGGAAGGTTAGTAGTTAGGAAGGGACATGCCTCGGGTCGGCTTAGGTATAAAAACTCTTGCGGACCGGGCCGACAAAATCCTCGTCTCAACTAACACCGAACGCTTTTGATGAGATCATAAATTTCAATCGAGGGTGACACAATCCCACAACGGCCAAGAATTTCCAAGAAACCAAAGGGCACGTTTAGTGAATTTGCGTCGATTTTGGACGCATGCCGGATAATAAAATTTGACTTTTGTTATTTTCGTAGTGTGGGACAGTTAATACGCAGAAACGTAGTAAATACGTCAATTTTTATCTCCTGAAATGAAGTAAAATTTGATTTTGGATTTTCACTGCGTGTAAAAATACAACATACCAGGTGAATCAGATAGACGTTATAAATTCGCACTGTTGTAGGAAATTGTAATCTTTTAACGTAATAAATGAATTGTAAATGTTACTCTCATTTAATCTAATTATACTTGTAGCGTAATAAATGAATTGTAAACGTTACTATCATTTAATCTAATTATACTTAATTAATTCTATTGTGCGGTATTTTAAATCTTAAACTTAAATTTAACTCAGAGACCGCAAATTAGGCAAATTAGGTAGGTCCGATATCTAACATTACATGATGCGGTCCAGCACAACCAGTAACATCAGAAGGTAGGAAGCCACACACGGAAGACACATATGATTCTTCCTCTCCTACAACAACGTAACCTACTAAACAGAATAGAGAAGAAAATATACAATTCCATTATAGCCACAACGTCACTTTACGGATTGAAAACCACCAAAATCACGAAAGCCAACAGAATGGCACTTCGAAGCATGGACGAGAAAATCCTCAAACTATTTCAACTAACCACGGGGGAAGAAAACGCTTCGACGTCACAAGGGATTCTAGAAGGGAAAACAATAACTAAACGGCTCACTACATCACGAATTAAATACTGGGCACAAATTCTAAGAAGACCTGCCAGGCATCCTCTACAGCAAGCTTATGCCATGCAAACAGAAGAAAGGAAGATCGGAAGACCATGCTACAGTGGAATACATCATTGGAGAGGCACATACAAAACACCGGCATACCGAAAGAGACATGGGATGACTGGGCACGAAGAAAAGAGGACATCCGAAGAGAAGTCAGAAGAGTATACGCAGAGATTGAAGAATCCGATTAAGAATTGACTGAAGACGAACAGGATAACAAAGAAGAAGAAGCAGCAAGAGGGTGAGGAAGGGGAAAACAAAGGAGAAGGAACGAAACAAATACCAGTGGGAAAGCAAACGATGGACTTCGAGCCGATAGCTGCAGAGAGAACGGATGGGAAAGAAGGAAGAAGAATCCAGAGTCGACGTTAAAATTAAGTAGAAAAATATGATTTGGAGTTAATATGAAGTTATTAGCTATTAGGAAACTAAGATAGGTGGAAACTGTTACCTTAGAAAAATAGATAGTTAAGAGATACGAACAATGTGAATCTTGGATACCAAAGTTTATTGGGTTTAAAGGCATAATCGCATAACGGTCTAGGTTACGTACTCAAAGTCCTATTGATGCGTAGCGTACTAACTACCCGGTGTTGCAGCAGCGGTGCCTTGCGGTATACATTGCAGGCATGCTAACGCGGTGCAACACCCCACCCGATCCCACCCTATCCTATAAATTCCTTCCCACCTACTGGCATGGGGTGGGCCTGGCGTATCCAGGATCGACCCTCGAGTCAGCTCCATGTCAGATGATGATGATGACCCGCAACCGGATAGGTGGAAAAGGACCTGCAGCTTAGCTCAGAGGAGTAGGGGGAGTTCACGGAAATCGCTTACGGGAGGAAATCTTTCTAGTTGTGTGCACGGTATGTCGAAATTAGCGGGCGCCATCTTCCAAATCACAGCTGATTGTAGGTTTTCGTGGAAGGCCGAGAAGCCAGCAGCTTACGGGAATCGGACTGACCTTTATTGTGCCTCCCTCCTGTTTAGAAAGCTTGCGAAATTCATGCACAAACACAATTACAAAAAAATAAAAGATGTAATAAATTTTAATACACATATAATTAAACGACTGGAAATGGCAATACAAAAATGACGGTAAATGGTAGTTTAATAGTTCTACATTACAAATAGTTAATTTGAGCGCTTAAGACGAGGGGCCCGCCGTCGCTGGCGTACGTTATTTAAATTGTTCAAACGACTACGTGGCCAGTGGCGTCGGAATTTACACAAATAACACAATATCTATAATTACTCTTTACATTTAGCAATACAAAAAACAGGACAATCAGCGATTGGAGGTCGCTTCTTGGGTCTTGGGTCAATCACTTAAAATTTTGCAAGTTAACGCGTAACAGGTTTCTTTTTCACAACACAAACTGGTTACTTTACCTTGAATTTCGATGACTGGAATCGAAGGAGAGGCAGGCACAATTCTAGGGTATTCTTAGATCCGGAGAAAAAGGTAGACGTTCTTCGGGAAAATTGCGATACGAAATATTTACTGCACATCCCTCGTAGTTTGCCGCAGCAACCGCACAGGTACAGGAACAACGAATGGGCTCGATACTAATCCGCCAAAGACGATCGGCAAATTCGCAATGAATTGCCTTTCAAGGGTTAAATCCAGTGTGTTTTCTTTTAAATCCGACACTTTTCGATTTTCTGTTCACTCCACAGTGAAACAGCGATACCAAAATACACGCGATGGTTACCCATCGAAAACATAAGCGGCCCCTGCAGTACTTGATTTCTTTACGGCCCACGTAGATTGAATTGGGTAGACCGGAGTCTAGCGAAGATGGAAGGCTGACTGAAGAACTCAACGCAACGCGAACCTGGATTCCCCAAAAAGATTACACCACATAGAGAAATATGATGCAATTGTTCTGGAAGGAATAACACGTGCGATTTCTAAGAGTAACATTTCCGAGAATTGTTTTTAAACGGCAAATCCAGCCTACAAAGAGAAACTTCAAGGCTTTGCGGAATGGAACCCTCATAACTCAATCTTGAAAAAAAAATATAACGAAAACTGTAATCGACATAAGAAGATGGAAATTAAAATAGAATTTTAATTCCTATGAAACGGTAATTAAAGTATGACTCTAATCCAGACAGAGTAGCACAATTTAAATGAACATAACAAAGTCATCGTTTGGTTAACCATAGAAGATGTCTAAAAACTAACCTTGAAAGTCATCATTTGAGCACCTTCCTGGCATACCCAAAAGTCAACCTTGAAAGTCGGCTTCTGGGCATATCCCCAACTTACTCAAAAGTTATGCTCCATGGTTAACCGTTATCCCATCTCAAGAAGGTTATCTTTGAAGGATAAACATATTGACGGTGAATAAGTCAACTGAGAAACATAACTAAAAGTTAACTGCTCATTTTGTCAAAAAACACTCTTTAAGTGTATCTGTAAGGCAAGGCTAGCTTGTATCCAAAGTATGCTATTGCGGTTTGAATTAAGGTGATCATTTTATTTCTTATGGAATGAGTAATTAAAAAATGCATTACCAACAATTCCTATTTATTATTAAACAAATATTTTAAATACAGCAAATTATGTACTTACAAAAAGTATCAATTTTAACATTTAATACCCAAGACTGTTTTTTAATGCGACTTCTTCCTGCGGACTTCGAGACTTATACTTTCGCAGGGGATAAAATGTCCAGTTATGTGACACCAGGTGTCTTTGGCACTGCAACTGAACGTAAATAACAATTTGTTAACAAAAATTATCTGTTGACAGATATCATTTCGAGTTTTTAAGTATGTTATAGTTGTGCAATAACTATGCTTATCAGATTTTCATATATCTACATTGCGTTTCTAAAGTTATCTTCCGCTCTCCAACTGACTTGTATAAGATAATGTAGAAAAATTACTATACCAAAAAATATGAACTAACCAACGCAATCTTGTGTTACATTGGGATTAATCGCCCCAAAAATTTTGAACAATATTCATTTCTCCTAGGATAAACTATAATTAATAATTAAAGTTCTTTGATTTGATATAAATTTGGTAAAATTATAAACAATAAAATGACCTAAAGAAAGCTTTAAACCATGCCCTAAACGTCTTAACAGACAAATATTTAGTAATTGGGCTTGTTTCATAACGTTTCAGGAAAATGTGTAACTTCAATTAAATATTAATACAATGAGGTAAATCAATTTATCAGAAAACATTCTACGATTATTAAGTGCAAAAATGCATAAATTACATCAAATGTAAAAAGGGTTACGGGACGTTTGATGTAAATGTAACTGAAATTATAAAAGAAGTCATATTAACAAAAGTATAACATACCAATTGGTTATTCGATTTATATTCAATCCCTGTACCTTGAACATTTAATGGGCTCCGTTTCAGCCTACACCAATAATGACGGTGTGAATAGCATAGAACAGATCGTTCTAGTTGCATTTCCAACGTTGTTACCACCAACCAACAAGAGCTTGTCCTAAAAATTACAGCTGGCCGTTCTTGTCACAATAAAATATTCGATTAAATTTAATGGTATAAAAAAACACTTATCTTAACAATCATTGGAAAGGATGTACACACTAAACTTGCGACTGTAGCTGAAAATGGATGCTACTTTTTTTAAGAGTATGACCGTTGCCCATGCTTTGCAAATGGTAATGACTGAAAAAAGAAACCCCGGGAGATACAGCGCATGCCTTATACTGTCCAACCTTTAACCCCTTAATAGTTTACATTACGGACCGTTCTATATTCATGTTGTAATATTTATTGTAATTTTATTCATAAAATAGAAAAATTATCACCTATCAGCATGTTAAATTTTGTTGTTATACCCGGAATACTAAATAACTGCAATGGAATTGCTAATCCCTTATTTTACTTATTGTCTTCATAATGCTTAAAGTAAATTCGGTTCTACTCGAAAGACAGACAACGTAAGTACCTGTGACTATTCGATAAGTAATCTAGAAAATTCTTGTATACTGCCAAATTGTTTTTTGTTTTGGGCTGTGAATTTATTTGAACAAATGACACAATAATTTAACGGTCACCTTTTATTTAAGAGACGATTATCTCCATAGTTAGTATTATGGTAGCTAAGGAGGTTGTCATTTTACTAGTACGCTAGTGTGGAATGTATTAGCGAGGATTGCTCAAAAGTTAACCAAGAAAAATGACAAAAGAATAGCAAAAATTATCTTAAAGTTTAGACGTAGCTTAAATAAACATAATTTTATTTATGATTTGTTGTGATTTATTGTGTTATGGGTTCACGAACAATATTAATGCTTCTGCTATTATTTTGTTACTCATTTCTGTAAGTAATTGAAAGATGGAAAATAAACGATAATAACATTACATTTAGATTCAAGTTTTAAATAATTTTCTTACCAATTACAGGATAATAAGATATTCGATCAGCAGCTAAAATGACCAGTATTTTCTAATCCAATGACAAAGTACAGTATGTGTAACTATTATCAACTTATTGTGGTAATCTGTTAGCAGGGATTTAGAAATATCTTTTTGTTAGCTTTTAAAACCTGTTATAGAGCATGTAACCGAAAACTAACCACGATAGGTCGCTTTAAAGATGTGCAGCTATAATGTGCATTTGAAAGTTAATCAACAGTCAATCTTCTTGGTTATGATAAAGTTAACTATTTAGAATAACTATTTCTCAACTTTAAGTTGAACGTAGTTTTGGTAACCACTACGGCTGCACAAAGGACCCGTTCAGGTTAGGTTAGGTTAGGTCATCTTGCAGGGTTAAGAAATGATCACGTTGTGGACAGTCAAGGTTAACTTTGGTTATGTGGGAATTGTTATAAGGTAATCCAAATAAAAGATAATTGACAACTTAGAGCAAGAATAGAAGTCACACTACTTTGATTGTAGTATCATATTATTTGAAATATGAAGAATTCTGGAGCCTCCCAAGGTTACTATTCTCATTATCCACCTAATTACTTATGTGCAAGTTTGCCCCCCCCCCGCCATTCTTCACATTTGCATTGCTTAACCTTGAGCCACAAATCAGTGGTTGCAGCTTGACGAAGAAATCAGAAATGAAGATTCTAAATATTTTCATAGCGTCACGTTGAACCCCAAATAACATATAATACAAACTAAAAGACAAAAAGAGTGTATAGATCAGAAGCCGATAGCAATACATAATTTATTAAACACATCATAAAGTACCTAATGCATGAAGCAAATCAGGATATTAAATAATGCTTAAGGATAATGCGATAATACAACAGGTAATTATAGTACAGGGTTTGGGTTCGCCAAACATTTTTGAAATAACAGTATCTTGCCAGTTAGTATCTGCAGTATAAACGTTAGAAACAAGAACTATAGGTTGCAATATAATGCGTCTTCTGTGATGATTTGTACTGATATTTTAAACATTTTAATTTCACCTTAATAATCAATATTATTTTTACAAATTCTTTAACACTTGCGCACGTCTGCTTGATGGTTAAGTTATCCCCAAGTGGTTCGGTAGCAACGTCTGATTGATATGTTGCAGAGGTGTGCGACGGCTGCTACAATAATTCCAAGTTAGGTGTGAACGGGGTGGGCAGCCGTCTTACAACAAAGTCGAGTTCGGGCATCATTTCCTTTGTACAGGTCTCTTTACCCCTTTACTTTACCCAGTGATTTGAAGTACCTCCGTTGCTTACAGGCGTTCCCCAGCTGGTTGTGCTTTGAGGTAATAAAGCTATACCTGCAGGTTCCTTAGCCCTTTACTTCCGTAGCGCTTTAAGGTAGCACTTACGGCCGTTCCGGGTGGATTGCGTTTTAAGGTAACTCGGCTGCACCTACAGGTCTCCTTACTCCTTTACTTTACCCAGTGATTTGAAGTATCTCCGTTGCTTACAGGCGTTCCCCAGCTGGTTGTGCTTTGAGGTAATAAAGCTATACCTGCAGGTTCCTTAGCCCTTTACTTCCGTAGCTCTTTAAGGTAGCACTTACGGCCGTTCCGGGTGGATTGCGTTTTAAGGTAACTCGGCTGCACCTACAGGTCTCCTTACTCCTTTACTTTACCCAGTGATTTGAAGTATCTCCGTTGCTTACAGGCGTTCCCCAGCTGGTTGTGCTTTGAGGTAATAAAGCTATACCTGCAGGTTCCTTAGCCCTTTACTTCCGTAGCTCTTTAAGGTAGCACTTACGGCCGTTCCGGGTGGATTGCGTTTTAAGGTAACTCGGCTGCACCTACAGGTCTCCTTACTCCTTTACTTTACCCAGTGATTTGAAGTATCTCCGTTGCTTACAGGCGTTCCCCAGCTGGTTGTGCTTTGAGGTAATAAAGCTATACCTGCAGGTTCCTTAGCCCTTTACTTCCGTAGCGCTTTAAGGTAGCACTTACGGCCGTTCCTGGTGGATTGCGTTTTAAGGTAACTTGGCTGCACCTACAGGTCTCCTTATTCTTTTATTTTACCCAGTCATTTGAAGTACCTCGGTTGCTTACAGGCGTTCCCCAGCTGGTTGTGCTTTGAGGTAATAAGGCTATACCTGCAGGTTCCTTAGCCCTTTACTTCCGTAGCGCTTTAAGGTAGCACTTACGGCCGTTCCTGGTGGATTGCATTTTAAGGTAACTCGGCTGCACCTACAGGTCTCCTTCTTCCTTTATTTTACCCAGTGATTTGAAGTACCTCGGTTGCTTACGGGCGTTCCTTAGCTGGTTGCGCTTTGAGGCTATAAGGCTATACCTGCAGGTTCCTTAGCCCTTTACCTTCGTAGCACTTTAAGGTATCTCGGCCGCTTACGGCCGTTCCTGGTGGATCGCATTTTAAGGCAACTCAGCTGCACCTACAGGTCTGGTTACTCTTTTGCTTTAACCAGTGATTTGAAGTACCTCGGTTGCTTACAGGCGTGCTCCAGCTGATTGCGCTTTGAGATAATAGGTCTATACCTGCAGGTTCCTTAACCCCTTACCTTCCCAGCGCTTTAAGGTAACTCGGCTACACCTAGGTCTCATTACTTCTTTACCTTACTGAGTGACTTGAGGGATTTCGACTACTTACGGGTGTTCTTCTGCTGATTGACCTTTGAGGTAAAGGTAAAATTTTAACCTCATGTTTAAATTTCGGTACATTTGAAAATTTCCTTCACGCGAATTAAAATGTGGCTTATTGTACATAATATTATTGTGAAAGTGCCACACTTACTTAAATGACTTAGAAATCAATCAATTATATAACTTACCGTAAAAGAAGACTGTATTCACATTTATAATTTCAAAGACGAAACAACCACGCGTTGGTATGACATTAAAAAGTCCGCGCTATATTTACCGACCTATCACAAAGGCAAATACAATTAAAAAATTGTAAATAGAAATGTTGGGGCAGCTTTCTATAAATACATGTGTTTTCAATGGTTGCGACTCAATGTAATTTTGTAATTACTATTTATCAGAAGTAAACGAGCCTTTCCGCATATGTTATTAAGAGAAAACGTATCATTGACAAATTTCTAAAGCCACTCCCGATTTATTTTTAATTAGTGCACGTTTCACGTCCGCACCCGCCAGTAGAAATGAATGAACAGTTTTTAAATGTGTCGGTCGACCCACGGCACTTGAACAAAAAAGAAATTTAAATTAGGGCTTTATTGTATCCGGCACTCTGTGCACACGCCAATAAATAAATAAATATCGAAACGGCGAGTTTTTCCCTCAAGATATTTGTTCTTTAGCTTGTGTGCTACTACAGACGTCACACTTTCCTAAAGTACACACATTTTGTTTGCCTACTATTATTATATGTTGGTTGGCGTTCCTTCCATTGATCGACATTCTTTGTATTGTTACCACATCAACAGAATTGCACAATATTACAGGATGACATTCGCATGACACGCAGTTTTCAGAAAGCTCCCGGTCTTGCATTCATTTAAAACAATTACTAACTATCTTTATTTACATAAAAATAACCCAAACTGTTTTACAGTCAATTTGGGAAATGTTAATAAAGTTAACAACTAAAAAAACCAATAAAATGTTTTTTTCAGAACTTTCAGATTAAACTGGAAACCAGTGCTTCAAATTAAAATTCTGCGAACCACAATAATTTTTCTTGTCAAAACGAAGAAGATTTACTCGTCAACTTGTATGATACGATCTAACCTCAACACTAATAACTAAACTTATTTAATTAATGTAAGTTAAGTTAAATTCATGTTTCTCATATAAACTTACTTGAAGACTAACTAAAATTGGATATTGCGCGCAGATAGTTATTGTATAAATTTTAACATCGATAATATCTTCCAAACCTTTCAGAATTTGACAATGACTTGGAAATCTCGATTAACTTCTTTATTTCTAGTGAGTTGGCCAAGTGTATAATATCGCGGCAAAATAGTATTTTTCTAACTCAGCGACCTGCGGAGGCTACGGTTGCCATCTCATTTTGTAGTAAAAGCAGAAATTGTGTTGCTTCCAGCATACAAGTTTAGATCTTTTTTGTTCTACAGGTTGGAAAACGGGAGGATACAACGTGCTTCGGAATTTCCAAGGAAAGCCTTGTACCTAATTAGTCATACTATAAAGTAGAAATATGTGATGAGTAAGTTTCTTTGAAAGAACCTAGACAAGGGGTCGTTAGGAGCTAATCGATTTCCTTTTATATACACATTTCTAAGTATTTATGCAATATGTCGCAAGGAATTTTTTGGTGGGTCATAAAACGTTGAAACATGTTTGTTTTCAACACAAAATAATGCATAAAACTAATAAATAACAAAAATTTAAAAAAATAGTTGAAAATAATGTAATATACATACTAATATTTTACTCGAAAGGATTCTCGATATGTGCCTTCTCGCACAATCTAACCATACCCGTGAGTTCCAAAAATCCTCAGTTCTGCCCTGGAAAAGTTTGTAAATTTTTTCATATATCGTTCTGACCAAAATAAACAATTATATACAGAGCGAATAGAAAACATGGAACACGCCTGTTTCTATTATTCGTTTGAGGAAAATAAAATGTTGCAAATTAAAATGCTACGATCTGACGAAAACAATGTTTTTAATCAATCTTCAAACTACGGTGTTTTTGTTACACAAA
This sequence comes from Limonius californicus, assembly GCA_014611495.1. Classification (NCBI taxonomy): domain Eukaryota; kingdom Metazoa; phylum Arthropoda; class Insecta; order Coleoptera; family Elateridae; genus Limonius; species Limonius californicus. The sequence goes on from JABXWE010003686.1 coordinate 11,785, forward strand.
ACAAAAATCTATCAGTTTACAAATGTTTATTATAGATACCTACAAGTGTATTATTTTAATAATTAATATCCTCTTGGATAATACAACAACAATTGAAATGAATTACTTTTGACTATTTTTTGCTGCATTCATTGAAATAATAATACAAAAATTCTTTTACAGGTACATTGCACAATTAATATAGAGTCAGTTCCGAAATTACCAAAACTTTTCAATTACTAATTAAAGACAAATATACAAATGTAAACACACACCCATGAGAACGCTCAATTTTATATTCTAATTTTTATTAAATATGAATAAATATGTTTGTAAACAATTGTAAATCACTATATTTAGTTAATGTAAATCTCAATTTACATTAACTCAACAATAGCTTCACTGGAAAATTTCAGAACAGTTTTTTGTCCTTTAATTTAAATTATCTACAAAATTGTAACTTCGTTATAATAGTGGCGGATTAAGCAGTTTAGGGGCCCCAAGCGAACCTGATTCTGATAAATACTATTTTATAAAGAAGTTAGACTGAAATAAATGAAATAAAAACTACAAATTTAATAAAATCGTAGTGTGCAACCCTTTTATTATTATCAAATAGATTTTGGTTTTTAACAAAGTACTAGACCGATATTAATAAACTTTGAAACGAAGCAGAATCACATATTTTTATAGAATAAACCTGTTAGGAAAATGTATGAAGGTATACGGCTTGATAGGAGGAAAGTGTGTATCAAACACACGGCGGCTGGTTAAAAAACGGCAGAAAGGGTGAAGAACTTTTTGAATTATGATGAGATACTGTTTGTCATGAACTACAGGGTTACAGTTACATACCAATTTGAAGCCAATTTTGACCTTTACTAGAGCATAAAAAATAATCAAAAGTCTTAGAAAACGTATCGAAAAAATTTTCTGAGGGTCTCCATGATTTAAGAAAGATGCCGTTTTGCATTACATATGTTAAAAATTTTGTGTACACTAGAATGTTCTATTAAACTAGTTCAGGGTAACGGACATTAAAGTCGGAATTCGCAAAAGATTGTATCGGACACTTCGACAAAAAATGACTGGCTACAACAAAATATTTCCAGAATTGCAAATCAGCGTTTGGGTAAATATACTAGGAAGAAAATTATTTATTAGGTTCGGTTTTCGTTCCAAATTATATAATTTTTAATATAACATGAAACCTAGTCCAATATTTGAAAAAAAATCATATACGGAAGACTTTCTCTCTTTAAGCAAAAATTCAGTTCAGCAACTCTTTGGGTAGGTTTATATAAATGGGCTTGAAGAAGTAATCTTTCAAGGGCGTGTCATTAGTAATTATCTAGGAATCTAGAATAGATACTTCTAAATTCATTACTTATCCCTCGCACTTTGTTGTTTTCGACTTCTCAATCCACTTCATAAAACTGAACTAGCGCATAAAACAGGAAAGTGGAGGAAAATATGTGGGCGAAAGTTATTGTGTAATTTTATAAAAGTCGCTCATTTTCGTATCATAGTTCTCCACAAAAAGGTTTTATCGAGGTTAAAAAATATTTAACTTTCGCGTTTCATTGCCTTTTGGTGTTTACATACTGCATGTTTCTTTGTGATCGTAATATTAAACAATTTTTCAGTAGTGTACGATTGTTTTTTCCAATTCTAATGATTGTTTAATGTATAGGTTATCAAAATCCCTCGATGAGATGGACCGGAAGGTGAAAATATTTGGAATGTTACGGTGGAAATACTAGCATAATGATTTTATAAATTTTATGTTCGCTGAAAACAAAAATAAAAATTATACAGGGTGAATAAAACGTAAGGAACATCGATGCTACAGCCTTAAATATTTAACTTTACGAAAAAAAGTTTCTAACAGAAGTTTCCTATCAAGTTATTTGCTACCATTTGGAGTTTTTCTTTTTTTTTCATTTTTTGTCATATGTTTTAGCTATGACGTCATCGACATTTTTTTAAATGGCAACCTGTACTTTTTATGGCATGACCAGTTAGTGCTTTTTATTATCTATACAGCCATGTAAAAATATCATACATTTGCATAATAAACATTTCAAGAACAATCACGATAAACATTTATTTTTGTCACTGGCAACTTTTTTATCAGGTACACTTATTGCAAGATAAGTAAAAGACAATAGTAGGCAATTGTTGGAAAATGTTTAAAACTGAACAAACGCAAATCTGTAATGTCAATTCGGTGACAGTTAGCATTAATAAGTGATTAAAATTTAGTCTGTGTCCTGTCTTAAATACGAATTTCTAATCATGGTACGTTTAACAGAAACTGAACGTATCGAAATTTTGATGATGATCGGGTACGGTGATAAAAAGAGAACTCACGACGATGTGTGCGTTGTATTTAATACTGTACATCCAAATCGTGAATCTGTTACGCGGTCCACTGTAACCAAAATTAATAGAAAATTTACACAAGGGGCCGAGCTGTTGAAGTCAAGTAACCACGAGGCTGAATCATATTTCAGCACAGGGGAAAGTCGTGCCTTGCACACCCCGACGCGGCCGTACCAAGACCACTAGGTAGCGCCTTCAATGATTGGTGGTGTGTGATCTTAGACTGCATCCTTCACGCGGTGGCCCTGTTGAAACTAAACTTAACGGATCTATACCGGGAGGTCGAAAAACATTCCCCAGGCCAAGGTGGAAGTTATCGTGCCGAGGGCTGAATGACACTGGGGTTACAGTGTCTTTAACGATACTTTTGAGATACCGAGTGACCTCTCAAAATATTTAACCTTACGCACAACAGACTCTGTGTGGGCGGACTGAATACTTCCTGTTTACTCGTGGGACCAACTATAAATCTTGAAAACGAAAACACCTACAAACCCGAGGAGTGCTTTACCAGTGAGGTCTCCGCTCCTTCCAATCGCCGACCAACGACGAAGAGCTCTACCAGTAGGGACTCCCAAGTTATGACAGAGGGCGCTCCCCTCGGGTACTTCTGGACAAACAAGTAAAGAAGCTCAGCATAAAGAGGAGGAACCGCAATGGAGCTGAGAAAAACGGTTACGGAAGGCTAAGGAAGAGCCTGCGGGCTCCAACAGGCCCGCACCACTTTCAAGGTCGGTGTGGAAGGCACATCGACCGACAACCAGCTGAAGGGTGGTACCAAACGCGGCCCCTCTGAGGGCGGCACCCCCCCTCCAGCGCGCTGGATGTGACAAAAACAGCTCGCGCTCTCTTGCCACGGACGTATAGCCAAACAACCAACAGCGCAATGAAGGTTGCCATCACGAGATTTAATTATCCCGAGGTGAAGCTCTCTCGCGAAGAGGCGAATCTGGTTCAGCGGCGGCTGGAGTCGATAGTGGAAGATCTGCCTCAGGGGGACTCCCTACCGATGTTTACGTCACCTGTGGCTCAAAGTGATCATCCAGCCTTGGAAAGACGCCAAGTTTAATATTCTGGAAGGTGACACCCTCCCGAAACTGAGGAAGTTGATTGCTTGGGTGCCCGGCACCCCGGCCAGCATGACCAGGGTGTCTTTCACGGATCCCAGACACGGCCGTGAACCAGAGGCCCCTACCGAGGTACCGAAGGAACCGGCCAAGGTAACCTCCATGGAGGTAAGCGCCGTGGATAAAGGCGGGCACTAGCTCTCTCTGCTAGATGGACGACCTTCTAACCCTCCAGATTAATTTGCAGCATAGCACCTCTGCGACTAGTCTGATTAGCCGTCAGATGTCTATGGGGCAAGCACATATCATCCTCATAGAGGAACCGTGGATTGACAAGGGAAATGTAAAAGGACTAAGCAATGCCGGAATTGTCGATTCCTGCTCTAATTCAAATCCAAGAGCATGTATCTATACTTCAAGGAAGTTAAATACTCAACTAATTCCAGATTTTTGTTTCAGAGACCTGGTAGCCATAAGGGTTAGTCTTTTAAGAGACGAAAGGAAAACAAACCTCGTAGTCTGTTCAGGCTACCTACCTTATGACTCCCCCAGCCCGTCACCCTCTCAAGAACTCGAAAGGGTAGTCCACCACTGCAAGGACCACCACCTTCCCCTGCTAATTGGATGTGACGCAAATGCCCACCATACAAGCTGGGGCAGTTCAAATGCCAACGTCCGAGGAAGAGATCTTCTAGAGTATCTGTATACTACAGACCTAGAGATACTCAATCGGGGAAGCTCTCCCACTTTTGTTACTTCTAGCAGACAAGAAGTAATCGACCTAACTCTGGGTTCTAGCTCGCTAGCCCAATGGACCAAGGGCTGGCATGTATCGTCAGAACCGTACCTCTGGGATCATCGATACTTACGGCTTAGTCTAACCACAACCTGCCACGAAAAGGAAGTGTACAGAAACCCTAAGTCTACGGATTGGGTTTCTTTTAAACAGGCCCTTTCAGATGGACTACAAGGGTTTCCAAACAGTACTCGTACGTTAAGAGAAGTGGAGAACAATCTACTAACCCAACGCTATTACGGCAGCTTACGAAAGTAGCTGCCCTCTATGCCATTTTAAAAGGACGAGGAAAGTACCCTGTTGGAATTCCGAACTTCAAAAACTGCTCAAGCAAACACGCAGGCTCTTGAATAGGGCAATGCGTACACACGCAATAGACGACTGGGACCTCTACAGTCTACAGACAGTATCAGCGTGACTACAAGAAATCTATCCGTAGATGCAAACCAGAGGCTTTCTGCTACGGCATTGAATGCCTACCAGAGGCAGCTCGACTGCGCAAAGTACTCTCAAAAACTCCAGAGCAAGGTTAGAGTGCTTGAGGCTCACTTCTGGTGACCTTACGGCAACTGACGAGGAGACTCTAACGCACCTCTTGGAAGTTCACTTCCCCGGCCGACGAGGACGCTCCACCGGTAAGGGCTCCCCACATTGGCGGCAACCTAATGGATTGGGAGATTGCCTCGAAAGTGGTAAGTCACGAAAAGATCAGATGGGCCGTTGCATCATTTGATCCATACAAAACTCCTGGGAATGATGGCATATTTCCGGCTCTCCTTCAAGAGGGGCTACACCTGCTTATCAAACCTCGATATCACATATTCAGAACCTGCCTTTCCGCTGGGTACGTACCAGTACCCTGGAGATCAGTAAAGGCAGTGTTCTTTCCAAAAACCGGTCGATCTGTCCATGACTAGGCCAAATCTTTCAAACCTATCAGCCTAACCTCCTTGCTGCTTAAAACGGTCGAGAGGCTGGTAGATATGTACATAAGAGATGGCGCACTGATTGTATCGCCATTACACCCTTACCAATATGGGTACCAGACGGGCAATTCTGTGGATTCGGCCCTTCACCAAATCGTCCTTAGAGTCGAGTATAAGCTTAACCGCAGAGAAATGGCCGTTGGCACATTTTGAGACGAAGGCGCTTTTGACAATACGGCCTTCGAATCAATATGCGCTGCCGCTGCGAACCATGGATTCGCGCTATCTATCGTTCTATGGATAAGAGCAATGCTAGAAAACCGCAAAGTGATTGCCACTCTCAATGACAGTACCGTAAGGGCGATCGTCAGGCGGAGGTGTCCACAGGGAGGAGTACAAAATCGTCCTTCCCGCTAGAGAAGACTGGAGCACCCAAAACTGCAACCTTCTAGCCCCTAAGGACCCTGTGTGGTTCGCAGAAGGCTCTAGGACCCAATATGGTACAGGCGCAGGTGTCTATGGCGAATCACCAAGAGTCAAACTTTCGTTCTCCTAGAAAGAGGTTTCGCAAACAACTACATCTGCATTTGCTCGGACAGCCAATCAGTTCTCCAAGCCCTGAAGTCTTGCAGAGTAACTTCGGAGCTAGTGCTTGAATGTCGCTTGCCACTGATACGACTCTGTGAACACAACTTAATAAAATTGCTGTGTGTACCAGGCCACAGCTACATCGATGGTAACGAAGAGGCGGACTCGCTGACCAGACAGGGCTCTAATGGGCACCCGTTCGAACCACAACCAGTTCTCAGAATACCACAACGCAATGCAAAACTAGAAATGAAGAAGTGGGTAAAAACCCAATTCGCTCAGGACTGGTCGTCGCAACAAGGACCTAGGCAGGCTAAATTCTTTATCAGAGAGGACCCCTACTAAAGTTCCAAGAGCTCCTAGAGTTTAACAAGAAGCAAATCAGGACCCTAACAGGACTCCTAACGGGCCACTGTCACCTACACAAACACCTACATAGGATCGGCATTATAGATGATGCCACTTGCCATGAAGGGGACGAAACCTCTCTTCACATAATGTGCCAATGCCTCAGTCTCATGAGGCTGCGGCACAAATATCTTGGAGCTGGAATACTCGAACCGGAAGATTTACAGCTCATTCCCTTAAACCAGCTGCTAGCCTTCACGGTGGGCACTGGGCTTTGTGGGGACGAGACCTAACAGGGCGGAATGGGCCTATGGCCTGAGTGCTGTAGGTGAAAAAAAAACCTGCACCGCTTCATACAATACAATACAATGTACATATCTCTTCAGGTAAATTCACAGATTCAATTTATCTTTATTACTTGTTCTCATTTTCATTAGAAATCAAGCCGTAGAAGTTTTAGCAATCTGCGCCCATTTCAGCAAATACAAGTTAAAATAATGTGGTGTCACTGTCAACGTCATAATTTCTTATCGGGCTGTAGGTCTGTACCTACTTGAAATGCAAACTACGGCCAACGTAAAATGTAAAAGGTAATACTTTTAGTCTAAAATACTTACAGACTCGTGGCACTAGTCTGATTTTACGAAGAACAACATCATTTTTAGGCAATAGAAATATTAATTTGAAATACGTAATATATGCCGTTGTAGTACTTAAACAACATAAATGATGGCTTACATAAGTTAAAAATGCAAATTAAATGACATCATAATATTACTAATCCATATAATAGAATGTCCAAAAAGACGTAAGGGTTGGACATATGTAGTACATCCTTACGGATTTTATGAATTTGTACTCTATCACGTCGCATAAAAATAGTGTGTGGTTGTCTACTGAATTCACATTACCTGCTTAAATACAGCCTAACTCACTTAAGATCTCGGATGTATAGAGCGTATGTTTAAATTTGTATTGTTTGTTATATTGTATTGCGGCACAGAGCGTACGCTAGTTCCATAAACAACGAGCAAAATTCAAATAATTTTAGCATTTTTAGCTTGAGTGATTTACTTACCTTCCATTATCTGATTCAGGTGTCTCTATTTGAGCATTATTTGTATGTTTCGTATTGACACACAAAAGGTCTTAGCAGTGCACTGTAGGTAATCCTTATGTTTACATTTTTCTGGAATTGAAACTTCTCGACATGATATCGATTCACATTGTTAATATGACAAAATATTAATTTCTGCAAAATGATCTTTGACATAATCTCAGCGGCCTAAGATTAAAGCACAAAAACAGCTTACTATCGACAATATATTAACAAATAAGATCTAAATTGCTATAACCAATTTGCATTATTTATGTGCTTCTCCGGCTTCCGTCGCCGACGGTGCATGACCGTCTGTCATGGGAGATTTCTGAAAAAACTCCGACGAGTCGAGATTCCCTTTCCTATCTTGCACCATGATCGCGTTCGGGGATGCAAATTTGGTGTTCCCTAATGATCCCTCTTCCCTTCGTTTCATATTCTTCTGTCACGACGTACCCAGTCCCCACAACAAGCCGGTGTGACTAGTCCAATTCGCTAAGGACAATGCCTTTCGGGTTCATGCAACCTCCACTTTCTGTTCTTTCTACTTGTTTTCAGCGGAAATCTCCAGTGTCGAGTTTCATTTCCGATAATGCTCGATCCGTTCCAACCCTTCCAAAACACAAACAATCCTCTTTTATCATCTCAATCTTTCCCGAAAACGTTAGCACCACCTCCGCAACTGCCAGGGGAACCTTCCGGGCGTTTGACTGCAACTTTTTTCCACCGTGACCTTAGGATGATCTCGAGAAATTAAATTGGCTCGCGGAGGTCAGAAGATGCCTCGATGCCATTATCCTATTTTTCAAGTCTTTTTCATCCCTATATTCCGTTACTAGCTGAAAACTGACTGACTGGCCCTTAAGGTACGGTAATTCCATTTTCCTGTAGTGGTTAGGTTTCGAACCCAAACACTTTGGTAGAATAACTGCGAGCGCAAACACTCAAACCACTACTCTACCGCTGTCCTCACAAAATTGCAGAAAATATGTGTTTATAAATTTTTGTATGGATATTGCAATGCAACGTTTAAACGTATAAATAAAACAGTTTAAATTTAAAGCGACCGCTATGAGCAGAATCTTATTAAGGCTACTAAAACAAGTTGATATTTCTGTCAATTTACTATATCGATACAATAAATTTAATACTTCAAAATCAATAAATAGCGCGTTTATCAATTAATAAAGCCTTTACCGAATTTAAATTACGATAAAATTGCTGTAGGATCGCTACAATTTTGTATAGCAAACTAGCGTGAATCTATACAATTTTTACAGGTTCCGTTGTGTGTCAATGAATATTACCGTGCGCGTGTAAATACGAGTGAAGGAGAGTTCCGAAGAAAAATAGTTGTCAAATGCCATGAAAATCTTCAACAACCCAGGCATTTTATAGCAAAGAGTTGACGCTATGACTCTTTCCGTTACTCGAAAGCAGCGCTCAAGTTTAAAAAGCGGACCTCGTGGTCCTGGTATTCACCAGAAAATCATCAAACCCATTAAAAAGAACCGGGAAATGTCGGTTAGATATATAACCAAAATACACGACCCAGAGAGCAAAACAAATTGCCTGTTTGAAGACGCACAAACAGCAAAAAGTAGGGAGAGTGCCTCCCGCACTGATAAAAAACCATGAGATCTCGAAAGTTCCAATCAGTGGAAAAAACGCTTGTTTGGTTTTGGATGATGAAACTTGTGTAAAGCAGATTTCTTAACGATTCGCGGGACCCAATTCTTTACAAATTTTAAAAGCAGGATTCTTTCTGAATCTGAAATTTCAATTTCAATTCTGGTACCAAAGGTTTAATGCTGAGGTATATATGAAAGAGTGCTTGCAGAAAAATCTGCTACCATTTCTGAGGAAGCACGATGAGCAGACGTTGTTTTGGCCATATTTGCCATCGGCGCTTTATGCAAGAACTACCTACTATCAACTTATTGGGCAATGGTAAAAAATAAATTCAGAACCAATGGCCAAACTGCTAGAAATATCGAAGACTTCCAGAAAAAAAGGAAACAAGCACCTAAACAATTATAGAAGATCCTGTGAAGGACATAACGGTGTTGCGAAAAGAGTGGTCCAAAATTTTAAACCAGTAATTTTGTGATATAACTTTTTTAAATAAGTATCAGATATCTAAATGTACATACAACGTATACAGGATACAGGCTTTATGTGTAACCAACTGTTATTATTATTTCATTTACCAGCGCTCAAGTAACAAAATTTATCCTCACATAACTTATAATATTTCGTATTCCATACGTTGTTCCAGTTGAAATGAAAAACCCGATGTATTAATTTTATGTATTTTTATCTTATGGATTGTAACGTCTTAATGCGATATTATACTGGACAGGCCGCAATCAAATGCATAGATGCATCCTAAAAAAACTCTTAACAATAAAGTACTACACAACTGTCAGCAACCACAATATTCATTCATTATTCCGAAAGGGGGAAGGAAGTTCGAATTTATAACCGCACTTGAAATTGTATCGAGGTCGCAAGCTTTTCGCCATTCCAACTATACAATGCAGGTGTGAATTTTATTACTGCTCTTGTAAAAATGTTATAAATTGTCCTTTTCTTGCCTATTCCTAACACTTTTGTAGTACAGTCAATAGCAATTTATTATTTGGGTTATCATTTAAAATACTTAATGGCAAGACCTAGTCAGTTCGGCTAAACCTCACTAATTCTTCCATAATAGCAACAGTATAGGAAGACACCAGGCATATTGCAAATTATAGTCAGTTAAACAATTAGCGAGCACTTAGCCTTAGATTCGGATAGATTTCTATCGGTCCAATACCCATTTTTTCAATGTTTAAATTGTTTAGATATGTTAAGTAGCAAAACTAGGTTGGGCCAATATTGGCTTCCCGTTATAGTCTTTCAGGAAATGTTAACGTTTTTGTTGTAATGGATATACAATGTGTTTCACTTATCACCTTCACACCGCTGTATCTTCCTTATTTGATTTCCGGTCGATTTCAAATTTTGATCAATTATACTACCCTTTAAAGCGGTAATTTTTTCAATTATTATTTTTTCTTCGAAACTATACGAATCACGGAGTTTTTACAAGAGTAAAAAATGAAGCTAATGAATAAGTCTTCACCTTAAAAAAAACATAGAATCGTATCATCATCCTTAAAAAAATTCTGAACAAATTTATCAGGGGGTGGGGGTGGTTTTAACCCTTCTCCAATTTTCTTTGGGTTTCTTTCGTTACTGAAAGTAGTGGCTTCCTTTGAAGTGCCCAGGTACCAAATTTCATTAAAATTGGTTCACACATTTCTGAATAGCATACAAAAATGTGATTTTTTAAGTAAACTTTGAACTCCTCTCACGGGCAAACGGTACATTTTGGTATATGACAAAGTTGGGTCCAATCGACTTCTTTTGACCTCTAGAATACGTGGTAGCTCTATGTCCCAGGTGTTTTGCATATGCATTATTGGTTTGACATTGGCGATATATTGGCTGGCCAATATTTTTCTATTACTGCATTTCGTGTATTGGTTAAATATTGGTTTTAAGTCTGAATTATCATATTGGCTTCAACATCTCTGTCCAATACTGTGCCAACATGCTTAAATATATATTGTATATGCATTATCGGTTTTACGTTGGTGATATATTGGCCGACCAATATTGTTCTATTACTGCATTTCATGTATTGGTTAAATATTGGCTTTAACTCTGAATTATCATATTGGCTTCAACATATCTGTCCAATACTGCGCCAACATGCTTAAATATATATTGCATATGCATTATTGCTTTGGCATTCGCGATATATTGGCTGCCCAATATTTTTTTATTACTACATTTCGTGTATTGGTTAAATATTGGCTTTAAGTCTGAATTATCATATTGGTTTCAACATATCTGTCCAATACTGTGCTTTCTTCTTCTTTGGGTGCCTATCCGTTAACGAATATCGGCGATCATCCTGGCGATTTGCACCTTGTTTGCTGCTGCTCTAAAGAGGCCAGTTGTTGTAGTATTAAACCACGTCCTTAAATTTTTTAGCCATGATATTCTTCTTCTGCCAGGGCCTCTCCTTCCTAATACCTTTCCTTGGAGAATCAGTTGTAAGAGTTCGTATCGTTGAGCGTTGCGCATTATATGACCCAGGTATTCTAGTTTTCTCCTTTTAACGGTTTTGAGAATCTCTGTTTCTTTGTCAAGCCTTTCCATTACGCTGGCATTCGTCATGTGAGCTGTCCATGGTATTTTAAGGATCCGTCGATATAGCCACATCTCGAATGCTTGAAGTTTTTTGCTTGTGTATTCAGTAAGGGTCCACGTCTCCGCTGCGTAAAGCAATATTGGGAATATATAGCATCGTAATAGTTTTATTTTGGTTGGTATGTTAAGGTCGTGACTTCTAAAGACATTCGACATTTTCAGAAAAGTCGCTCTAGCTTTTTCTATACGACATTTTATTTCTAGCGAGTGATCCCATTTTTCATTGACTGTTATCCCTAAATATGTATATGACGTATGTGACTCTTTGTATTTGTTTATTATTAACCGTCAAATGAGCTGGTATTACAGCTCTTTTTGTTATTACCATGTATTTTGTTTTATTTATGTCCAGCTTTAAGCCATACTGCTCACTAATATCCGTCACTTTGCGCATGAGTTCCTGCAATTTTTCCATTGTATTTGCGAATATCACCGTGTCATCTGCATACCTGATATTATTAAGGATTTGACCATTGATTGAAATTCCGGCGTCGGTATCATCTATCGCCTCTTTAAAGATTTCTTCGGAGTAGATGTTAAAGAGAAGTGGTGAGAGGACACAGCCTTGGCGTACTCCTCTTTGAATGTCGATTTCTTCGCTATCTTCACCTTCAGTTCTAATTTTTGCTGTTTGACCCCAGTATAAATTTACTATGATGTTTAAGTCATTATTGTCTAATCCAATTAAATTAGTATACAAAAGTACACTAATTTGGTTGTTCTAGGTAAATTCAGTCGTAATTTTGACCAGTCGCAGTTGCATCATGACTTTCTGGAAACCTTTCGGAAGCGACGATAATAATCAAATTATGGAAATTGCAAACAGTGATACCGACGAAGACATAGATGTTTTAAATAGTAGTAGTCAAAGTGAAAATATAAATTTATGTACAACACGCTAACATCTTCCCGTTGGGCCGTTGAAGCGCAGCAAGTAATTTTAAACATTTATAAAAACTTAAATCCGAACTCGGGCAGCCAGTATGGCATTATGAAACCTGTTGCAGAATTGTCACAAGTCCCCTACAGTACTGGGAGAAAAATTATAAACAAAAGGCGTGTTACACACCGCAAGAAAAGATCTATTCGAAAATTTTCTAGGATTGATATAGGAATCAGGGAAACCGTAAGAGATACTATTTTTATTTAATTTAAAAAAGAAATTAGTTCCAACCATAAGCGATATATTTCAAGAAATTAGATTAAAACAACTGTACTTTCCTTTAATATTACGGTGTTTCATTACAGATATGGGATTTAAATATAAAGTTATAAATAAACGGTAATACATAGAGGAAAGCGATCGCATTGTACGGTTACGGGATGAATGCCTTAAGATGATTACATTATACCGTAGGCAAAATCGATCAATAATTTGGTTAGATGAAACATGGTATGATACTCATGACGTCATTAGAAAAGGTTGGACTGATAATTTAACGAAAACAATCATAGATGTTTCACCTTCTAGAGGAAAGCGCATAATAATTATCCATGCTGGTTACGTTAACAACTGTTTGAAATTATCAGCAAAAAACATTAGCAATTCTAACGCAGATTTCCACCAAGATATGAACGCCAAAATGTTTGGAGATTGTTTTTGTACATTTTTACTTCACAACGTTCCGGCAAACAACGCGATTGCGATGGATAACACATCTTACCCTTCCAGGCAAATTAAAAAGTTACTCAACAAAAGCACAAAAAAGCACATATTACATATTCAATTTTTAAATGAAGATAATGTTTCTATTCCTAGCAATATGAAAACTAAATCAACTTTGTTAAAACTAATAGAACAACAGAATTTTTAAAAATCATATCTCGTTGATGAAGCTGCCCTTGCAAACGGCCATAATGTTTTGAGATTACCAAACTACTTTTGCGAATTTAATCCAATCGAAATGATGTGGACCACTTTGAAAGCAAACGTCATAAAAAGAAATACTTCGCCTAGGTTAAGCGACAATGTTCTGGATTTTATCAGAGGTGCTGCTTGTGAAATTGATAATCATTGGTAAAAATGGCGTGGAACACATCGCTACGGTTGAAGAGAAGTATGCTCCAAAATATGAAATCAAACCTTTAATAATTAAGTTAGAGGCTGATTCATCTTCTGATAGGTAGGTACCTCAGAAGTTAGTGACATCGTGTCTGAGTAAATTAATCAAATAAAGTAAAAAGTAGATTTGCGTTTAATAATATTAGAAATAGCGTGTAAAATGTGTATATTATGTAATTTAAAAATAAAGTATTATTTTAAGCATTTCTGGTTGTATAACATATTTATTTATCCATTAACAAATTTTGTCGGTGTCGTATACATAGCCCGTTTATGCCTACACAGGCCAGCTTTTGTGTCTTGCTTAGCTTATCCTTGTGCGTATATCCCTTCCTCCTTCCGCAGAGGCGATAAAACGTCCCTCCTGCGTACAATACCTGCTGACGGCTGCATCATTGAAGGAAGTGCTAATCTGTTTACTTTTGAGCACGGTTGATCTGCTGCAGTCTGGATTGATTCGAATAAGGTGTTGTCAAAAGTTCTGTTAATGTCTAAGAAGGCCTATAGGTCAAAGTTCGTGGTCTTTGCTCTGCTGGTAAGATCGTGAAAGGCCAGTTCGCAGGGTTTTCCTGTTTGATAAGCATACTGGTATTGATGCAAGGGAATCTTTCCAATTTAACATCGCTGATGTGCCTATTGTCACCCAAATCACCCTTACGAACACAATAAATACATTTACTATCGAAGATGAGTACTCAGAAATGGTGATAATTTGGCGATGGCAAGATAAGGATTATTTTGCTAACTCAGCCGAGAAGGGCGTGGCTTCATTGAATCAAGTAGTTATATAAAAAAAAACCTTAGGGCGCCAGGAACTTACCTTAATCAAAATAATCTTAAGTTCAACCATTTACCGCCCCAAGTAAATGATGCTAGCTCCAAAAACAACCAAATATAAACAATAAAACTCGAAAATAGTTCAGAAATCAGTAAATGTATCCCCCAAAAATAAACAACATGGAAATATAAACAAATATCAATGTAAGTGCACACCGCAAGCTGCGAACACTTATAAAACGCATCAAACAAATACAAAATTAAATCTCACGAAAGGTTTCAAACGAACACAAAGAAACTTGACTAATTGATAATTCATAATCAAACATATTAAATCCACATAACTATATAACAATTCAACCAACTGTCTAATGAACATAAATTCAGGTAAACAAAATTCAACCGTAGTGAACGATAGTAATCACAGTAATAAATATTGTAAAGTTACAAAAGCTTAAATATAAAATTGTTAGAGTAATAGAAAACAACCCTGTAATATGGAAAGTGAATGCAAACCAAATTGGAAAGCAATTAGGCGAATGAAACTCTAAATCTTAATTGTTCAAATATCAAAGCAAATGCATACGACATGATTAAACGCGTGTCAAACATTCGATTGTCCCTGTTTCGAAGGCCTTCAAGGTAAGAAACAATAAGGGTCGCATCAAAGATAGCGTACCGACCGCGAAATTACTTGACGGAAGACAAAATTCGCTCAAGTGTCCAAATATTCTAGTGAAGGCAAAAACACAGGGGCAACTGTTTACTATTTTACACGCTACAAAAGAATAGGTTAAATGCCTAAATTACATAAATTCGGCATGAATAAGCAACAGTAAAATAATGTTGGAAAAATGTAATGTGTAAACCTGGCTTTACCTGTAAACAGAGCAACGTAAACCCGGTTTCACACAATAACACAGCTGATAAATTTATCAAAAATAAGTAAATACACCTGACGGGTCATAGAGTTTAAATGTATATAAACGAATTTAAATTAACACGTACGAACTTACTAACACACATAAGTAACGTACAACCATACTGGTTAATTAATTACAACAATGTGTAGATTCGCTGAATTAAAGCAGTACGTTAAATTTAATATCGCAATATTGAATGAACACATAAGCAAAGTGTAAGCTGGATCAAAATATGAACTTAAAATTCCAGCTTGCAGCGCAAAACGTGAAGAAAATATGCTTCCTACTGCCGGAGCACTCGGAATAAGAGGCACGTAGGCACGTCGTAGATAGGCTCAAATCTGGTAGAAAGTCGGTTGAAAAGTTCTGTAGTCTTCAATGTAACGAAGCCTCGATTTCTACCATGTGCTCGGTAATCAGAATTTAAATCGCGTAACAAACGGATAGGCGATGGTCCAATTAACACCATACGGAACCCAAAACGCCAAATTGCTTCAAGATCCTCAAGAAAAATCCAACTTCAAAAAGTCACACCAGGAACGAAGCTCTGATACCTGTCACAGCCAACACAAGACTCTCTCGAATTGGAAAACGGAACGCAGCCATCCCAAAATTTGCAAATCAGGAACTCAAAAAGCGTTATCAACCCCGCGCAATTCAAATCAAATATGGAACAAATACAAAAGATTCTCAAAAACCCACAACCACAACGGGAAGCCTAAATCATAGGAGCAAAATAAACGTAACACTATCAACCAGTGTTACCAACGTCTTTAGAAAAAAAAAACGTGAGACGCATCTATAGGTCGGTAGGACTTAGCTCGGGAATAAGGTCTTCAGAGTTTCCTCCACGGTCTGAGTATATTCTCCTGGAGGCTTTTGTAGAGTTCCTACCACATTCGTTCTGTTTTTAGCTAAAATCCTAAGGATATTGACACATTCGGGTGTGTCT
This sequence comes from Limonius californicus, assembly GCA_014611495.1. Taxonomy (NCBI): domain Eukaryota; kingdom Metazoa; phylum Arthropoda; class Insecta; order Coleoptera; family Elateridae; genus Limonius; species Limonius californicus. The sequence goes on from JABXWE010003686.1 coordinate 27,950, forward strand.
TTAACTTCCCTGCAGTGCTCCCCCCATGAGTATCTTTTGACTTTTCTCACAGCGTTGTTGTATTTAGTCAGTGATTTCGTGTAGCAATCCCACTCATCGGTAGGCAGCAATTATAGTTGACCCGATTGTTTCTGCCATTATATCCCACTCAGCGGTAGTTCTTGCCCTAGACGGACATTTCTCCAGCCTCTGTGATAGGTTTTCTCAATACAAGCTCCAGTCGCAGTTTCTTGGGTTCCTGTACCTATTACCGCCGGCATTTTAATGTCAAACCTGATGTAACTGTGATATGAAAGGGTTGCCTCGTGAAAGAGCCAAGAATCGGCAGCTTGTGTGAATCGAACTTACCTCGAGGATGACGGCCACAACCACCATCAGGTCGTTCCCTGCCGCACGTAGACGGCCATTCAGGAGCGTCAGTTAGTGATACCATTCACTTCAGAATTTGGAAATGGATATCGAGATAGTAGCGGTAGCTCTGATTTCGGACCTTTCGAACGTATGCAACTACCGTAGTAACGTAATCCCCAATGTAAATCATCCACACAGGAGAACATGAAGCCTCAGGGCTTCGTGGTCACACAATCCAACCCAATACAAAAACTCGACTCCACGAACCACGAGTTCCTTACATTAGTAGCCCCAAAACGGCACTCACAGATCCCGCATTCGTTATATCCGGCTAGAAAGCCGCGATTATAAATCATCACGATTGTGAAATTTGAGGACACGTCGACGCAACATTTAGTTTAACAGTTAAGTACGGCGCACGTCACTATTTCGTGGCAGCTTGACCAAGACTCTCTTACACAAAAGGACCTTCCCCCAGGCGCCATCCCCCCTTATTCTAACGATGCGCGAAATAGCGTAACAATACATCAAGGAGGAAAATAAACGTATCATAAGTGTTAGATTGCTTACTGTGGTTATGAATTTGTATATACCAGATAAAATAAGAATTGGTTTGTACAGTTGTAAACAAAACAAAAGCAAAAAAAAATAAAAGGCATAAACTTCTTAGCCAGTTACATACATCTGAGATCTTTCATACAATACAGTACAATGCAATACAAATTAATTTAATTATTTATTTTTTTAGATTATTTTATTACTATTATTATTATTAAATAATATATTCAGTACACAAATGGCAACAGAAGGTTGCTCAAATTATCAAAGTAACACATCAATAAAAAAACAATGTCGAAGCGCCAGCGAACAACCAAAAAAATAGCAATCTCCACTGCTGATTAAAATGGATGCAATCAATTGTTATATCAGTATACACAACAATACACAAATATGCCAACTTCCGACTACTTACCTATTCTAAACATCCAAAAGAAGACCTACGGACATCAAAGAAAATACAGCAATATATCGCATTCTAGACACGCCAAAGGAAGCCCTTGGTAACAACATGGAATCATCCACAGACACGCTGCTATTCATAAAACTTTATATAACCATGTAATGATGTCCACATCAATCGAAACACCTGTAATAAATAATAATAAATAAATCGTATACTTTGTGGTATAATTAAAAAGATAATTTAAAAATATTGTAACGATACTTTCGCCTAGGTTGTCCGCAACCCATTTCACACTAGTGTTCAGAGTGGTTACTTGGAGCAGTTTACCTACTACGCATGATTAATTTAGTTAAACAGGATTTCCGGTGATTGATTCTCGGCATCTGACAGCAAACGAACGTGTCGTTGAATGTGATTACCCGATAAAGTGTGTAGCTTAGAGTTAATCTCGATTTTCTGGGAATATCATAATTTGTAACGTGATCATTAGTTGATGGTGTGATTACATTACCGACAGTTATTGTCACTATAATCAACGTTTCGTTCCTTTCATGATTTTTGTCGTGTCAATCGTAGTTCCGATTGGTGAGTTTCCTTTGTCTTTTAAATTATAGCTGTCCTAACTTTTCCATGTATTCGAAATTAAACAACTTGGGGACGGCGAAATTCGTCCGAAGAATTGGTGCCTTCTAAGGAAAAATCTGTTGTTTGCGAGATTCTAGAATTCGAAGTCATTCCGGCCGTCGCGCGTCGCAGCGAGAACACGTGCGGACTTGGAGCTGCTTCAGGAATTTCCAGACCAGATTAAAGCAAGGGAAGTGCAAATTTATGTTTAATTCTGATAATTTCGGAGTCATTGTAAATAATCTTGTGTTTGTATGAATTTATTTATATTTTGGGATAGATAAGAACTACGTTGTAATTGTACAGGGTGTTACAACTACTTTACAGTCATAAATTCTTTAGATTGTTAATTTTTACTAGTATTAGCGTACATACACGGGAATTTCACAGTATATACAGCGTGAGTCATCAGGAGCGGTAATATTGCGTTTTGTTCGGGTTTCACAGCGATTTTTTTTTGATTGACTGATCTATGCTGTACTCCTCGAAAGGCCTTTCGCGAATAGAGGGAAGGACGCGGTTGAGGGCGCTGTTTTGGGTGTTGAAACGCAGTATTTTTACTGTAGCTCAGTCGGGTATTTTTCGGGCTGTATTAAGTGATTGCACTGTTAATTGTGTACCGATACAAGTTACTATTATAATTTTATGTATTATTGTTGCAAGCTGGGATATATATATATATATATACATAGTAAACATTTATTTTGCCGATATTAAATATTGTTGCTGCAATTGTGTTTGTTATTTATTGTTACCTATCATCGTTTCTGTAGTAACGAATTAAGTAAGTAATACACTGTGGGTACGGCTAACCAATCGACATCTGCGTTAATGGTAGTGTATTTTATTATTAGCCGTTGGCGCCCTCTTTTCCAGGAAATTAACATAAAGTTAATTAATATATTTATTCGAGATAAGCAGAGAACCGCCCATCTTCGATTGAGGTTCCGTGAGGCTATCATTAACAATTATTTACTTACTTAGTTAGAGATTATCAGCAGGCGTCACAATATACTACAGGCAGTGGCGGAACTTTGTATGGTGCAGCCGGTGCATTGCACCGGGGCCCACGCTCGCTGGGGGCCCACGGGGCCCAGTCCCTTTCGGGACCCCATGGGCCCCTTTAAATTCTATTTTATATTTGGAGTCGAGATGGTGCCTACGTACTAAACGTTTCTTGTTTCTTTTTATCATATAAGTTTCTGAGCTGACTGAGTAGTATTCGTCATTCGATCTGGGTCTACCACAAAAAATAGACCCATAATTCACACCTTATTTACACTTAAATCACGTTCTCTAGCGGCCGGAAACCGAGAACGCAGTTGGCCTATGCTTTAGATTTAGATAAATGTTTACTTATTTCAGGACCTTTTCGTTTTTAAGTGACCAAAATATTTATGTTTCTTGAATCTCTACACAAGCGGCATAAATAATACACGATTAAAGCTCTGCCTTATATTTCAATTCAGTTGTTCAGTCTTGCAATTAAGTTTGTTAGAACTACAAGTATTTGTACGGAAGCCGCCTAGGTAGTTTTTTATGGATATTTTTATATTTTGTGTTTGTGTGTGTGTGTGTGTTTTTTTGCGTTCTTAGAGCTTGTACTAAAGTGTTTTATAATTTCCTCCAAATTCGAACAATTTATTTAATTAATTATAATATATGTTAGGAGCGTTTTTCGTTGAACGATTTTATTGAACTCGCACATAAGTTTATTTCAAAGAAACCAAGCTTCACATATTTCTTGTATACTTATCGTAAGGTTAGTGTTGGAATTGAGCCGTGCTTGTACCATTGACAGACGAGGGTCGCAATTAAGCGACACCACATACGGAAACATGAAAAAGAAAAGGACTCACCAATCTGTTGCTGTTATTAAGTACTGTAGTATAACTCACCGGGGAGCCCACTCCTCTTCACTCCGTTGAACGGGCTGGTTACTGGTACCACTTCGATGGAATAATTAACCCTTTGATTGGACTGTTCAGATGATTGTTTCCACATCATTGACAATTACTTCTGTTTTAATACCATTTGAACATCTGAAATCCAGTGGCACTGGCGCACTCTCGAAAGAATCAATAGGGGAGGAATTCCATCCACCTATGTCTCTGTGACACACGATGAATTGCCTAGAAAGTATATGTCACAGGATTTTGGGGCCTACGGTCCCGAGTTGCAATTCTTGCTCCCTAAGGTGCCAATAGGGGAGGAATACCATCCACCTATGTCTCTGTGACAACCGTGCGAACTGCCTAACACGAAACATGTAACACAGGATTCTGGGGCCCTAAGGCCCCGGTTTGCAATTCCTTAAAACCCCATGGCTAGCCACACTTGTACAAGCTTTCAATATCACCTGGCCAAACTCCGAGAGCCCTCAATCACAACCACACTCATATAACGAGCAATACTGATCAGCAATCACACTTTATCTAATTGTAGCTACATACCAGAATATTCAATCACTAGTGCACTATAATAATTAGCTAGCTACATGCATAACACGTGCAACACAAACAAGACGTCACAACCATCTGCCCTTCGCACCCGGGCTTTCTTTCGTACGGCCCTTACTTAAAAACGTCTGCTTCGTGTTTCCACCCTCGTGAGGCCAAGAATGCGACTCTAAAATCTCAATTAGTTACGCACACATGGCAAGTGTTGATTTTACTCAGATATTATTAAACTTTAAAGGAACAGTTTACCTTTCTTTATTTGAATCACCAAAATATATACAGTTTATACCAAAATAAATGTTTACACCTAACATATATAATGTCGCTACCTCCAAAAAAATATAAAAGTGGTTCTCAAAAGAGAAAAATTAAAAAACAACAGGCAGAAGCTAAACATAAATTACCAAAAATCGACGATTTTTTAAAAAAGGAATCTGAAGAAGTCTCGGATTCAATTGAAATAAGTATTAAAAAAGATTTGACAATTTTGCCATCAATCCCCTCAACATCAAAACAGTGTCTCCCAGAAGACGGTGGTGCAGCAGTAACAGCAGCCAATACGGGCAACACCGAAGAAGTAATGTTGATGTTGACATCAGATCGAGGAAAATTTGCTTCAAATATTATTAGTTCAGAACTAAAGCGATCAATCATTTCCATGGGATCGTGTCGACCTGAAGGCCCATCTCCACGAGATGAAACATAAACAGGTAGATGCTTCTCTAGTAATTATTACTTTAAAACATCAAAGGCAGGTTTGAAAATTGCTCGCTCGTGGCTCTGTTATTCTTCATCCAAAAATTTTGCTTATTGCGAGCCGTGTTGGTTATTTGCTAACCGGAGCGCTTCTTCTTTTAATGAAGCTTGTAACCCTACAACTTTGGCGTTCAAATAAAACAATCGATGTTCAGTATGAAAAGAAAATTGAAAAATTAAAAAATTTTTGGAAAAATGTACTACTTCGTATCATAAGTAGGACAATTACTCTGGCAACTTGCAATTTACCGTTCAGGGGGCATCGAGAATCGATTGGCAATCCCAACAGTGGTAATTTTAATTCATTAATTCAGCTTTTGGCTCAATATGACCCGATACTAAAAGAACTTCTTGAGAAAGAAAAAGGTTCTCATAAATATTTAAGTCACCAAATTCAAGATGAAATAATATTAATGTTGGCTAAAAAAATTGAAGAAGAAATTATTCAAGAAATAACAAAAGCGCTTTTTTTTCTATAATTATTGACACTACACAGGATATTTCCAAAACTGATCAAATGTCTCATATATTTCGCTATGTAAACATTTTGACCAACGAAGAGGGTGTCCCTTCCGAGATAAAAATTGTGGAATCATTTCTAGGTTTTCGTGTAATTGTGGGTCAAACTGCTGAAGATCTTGAGCGAGAAATATTAGATTCGATTGAGGGAAAAGGGCTATCGTTATCGAAATGCCGTGGGCAAGGCTTCGATGGTGCTGCGAATATGAGTGGCGCATATTCTGGGGTGCAAGCTAGGCTACGTGAAAAGGAACCTACGGCTGATTATGTTCACTGTGCTGCACATAATTTAAACTTACCTAACCCTAAATGACAGCGTAAAGGATGTTACCGAACTCCGAAACTTTTATGATAGGGTAGAAAAAGTATATACATTTTTTGGGCATAGCATTAAGCGGTGGCATGTCTTAAAAGAATTGTCTTCAATATCGGACAATATTTCAGTATCTTTGAAGAGATTATCTCCAACACGGTGGTCTTCTAGACATGATTCCTTGGCTGCGTTAAGGTCTAGGTACGTAGATATACTTAAAGGATTATCAAAAATAATTTTGCTTTCAAAAAATGCCGAAGAAAGGAACCAGGCGCTTTCAATGCGTAAACAATTAGAAAGCTTTGAATTTGTTTTTCTAACGATTTTTCAATGTGAATTTCTTCAAATTATTAACGCAGTCTCAACACTTCTGCAACGTTCAGATATGCAGTTGGATAAGGCAGTGAAATTATTGGAAAGAGCTATGATTAAATTAAATAATCTTCTAAGAAATTTCAATGATATTAAAAATAAAACCGAAGAAATTGCTACTAAATGGGGCATCACATCAACTTTTAGTCAAAAGCGACATAAAAAAACAAAAAAACACTTTGATGAGTTATGCGAAGATGAGCGATTGACCGATTCGGAGGAATATTTTAAAGTAAATATTTTTTACCGCGCCCTTGATGTTATAATTTTTCAACTTCGCAATAGATTTGAGGGATTAAAGAGTGTTTCAGACAAATTTGATATAATATATCCCTCAAAACTGATTTCCGCAACCGAAGAAGAGATATATAAAAAGGCCCAAAATGTAGTCAGTTTTTACGAAAAGGATCTTTCTTCCGCACTTGCATCACAGTTATTATCATTAAGAAGTTGTTTAGACACAAAAATAAATTCTGTCTCAACAGTGTTTGAACTAGCCAAATTAGTAATTATTGAACATAATGTTTTGTGCGCGAGCTTTCCGGAGGTGATAACTGTGCTTGTTTTATTTTTGACAATTCCTGTGACTGTGGCAAGTGCAGAGCGGTCATTTTCAAAATTAAAGTTAATCAAAAATTACTTAAGAAGTACCATGACTCAAGAAAGACTTAGTGGATTAGCAGTTATATCTATCGAAAGTGAAAAAGCCAGGACTGTAAACATTGAAAACTTAATTACATCATTCGCAGAGAAAAAAGCTCGCAGGGAAAAATTTCTATAAATCTAGGCAAGTTTCTTTTTTGTAAATATTCAATGTAATTTTCTTCCTTGATAAAACTTTGAAAGATTCCGGAAAAAACATGAAATTGAATGATAAGGAATCAGCTCCGTTATTTCAGGTGCGACACATTTTGATCCTATTTGCTTACTTAAGGGGCCTACTAAATGTCTTTTGCACCAGGGCCCTACTAAACATTGTTCCGCCACTGACTACAGGATACATATAAATATACACACGGTTTTAAATTTATTATAAAAAAAGTTCTCAAAGCAGTGGAAGGATATCGAGAAAGTTTCATAGCGAAAATATAGCTTTTAGTTTTAATGGAGTTGAAACTACTTCACCATCAATAGTTGACACACTATGCTTTGATTCATCGTGTATAAGATTATAAAATAGTTCAAATGACGGAACCACTTTCCAAATTACTTAACCTAAAAGAGTATTTTGACACAGGTCAGATTTATAACTAGATGACAAACTGTTATTAATAAACTATTTGACTAACACTAGTAACCTTTGTTTAATATTACGCTTTTCTACAATACAGGTGAGTGATATTCGCATATTTACTTTAGACAATAACATTTTAGTACATTTGAATTGTTTACCTATCTATCCCCTAGGATTATAAAGGTGCGAAAACAAAGAATGACAATTGTTTACTACATATAAACGTATGCATCTCAACATGGATACAGTATTCGAAATGAATGAAGATGTCAAACCTGATGTTACCAGTGTGGCTGCATTACCAAATTTTTCGGATTCGTCATGCAATGTCCGGCATCAAAACAAAATCAATGAAGAACTATCTCAGAGTGAGTTGGAAGCAAATGGTAAATATGCATCATACACCTAAAATAAATTTCTTTTTGAAGAATCATGGAGTTGCCTTCGGCTTTTGGCAACTCCATGATTCGCATCCCATCCAACTTATCCCGGCTTAGCACATTTCGTGCTACTGACGGGTCTACCATGCTCAGCCCTTGAAAAACCCCGTGCCCCAGACACTACAAACACTCTAGAAAAGTGCAGTGTTCAGGATTCGAAACTGAGCAACTTTGATAGAATAACTCCGAAACCAAGCGCTGCAGCCACTACTCTACCGCGGTCCCCAACACCTAAAATCAGTACTAAATTAAATAGTAAAAGCAAGTAAATGATAGGTTATAATGGAGGGTTTAATGTCAAAAATTAAAACAAATATAGGAAAGTTTTGGTATTTTTATATGAATGACAATGTAATTAGTAGCAACTTTAATAATATGAAACTTCCATTAATATTGACCAAATATTACCAATTTAATGATGTATAAAACTTAATTATTTGTTACGTATCTAAAACCGGGAAAACTTCGGGGTCTATTTAAAATGACCTAGCCCTAGTTTATTTGCTTATGTAATGTTCAGTAACTCTAATGTAAATATCTACATATGTTACAGTAAAACAGGAAGAGAATCAAACATGGGAATTGCCTTCAGAAGAGTCTGATGATATCAAACACGATAATGATTGGTCCATCAAACTGGAATCACTACATGAAGAATTAGATATAAAAACTGAAATTATTGGTACCAGTGATGATGTTATAAATGAGCCTGCATTAAAGCCGTACAAACGCAATGCATGTGAACATAAGCTTAACAGGAAGAAAATTTTTGAGCGGCACACCAAAATATGTACAGACAAAAATCCTTTTGCTTGTACTATATGTGATTATAAATGTACAAAGTGGTGTACAGTAAAACAGCATATGAAAACTCATACAGGAGAGAAACCATTAAAATGTAATAAGTGTGACTTCGACGCTGCACGCAAGCAGAACTTGCAAAGACATATGAGCACTCACACAGTAGAGAAACCATTAAAATGTAATAAGTGTGACTTTGACGGTGCAAACAAGGAGAGCTTGCAGAGACATATGAGCACTCACACAGTAGAGAATCCATTCAAATGTAATAAGTGTGACTTCGACGCTGCACACAAAGAGAGCTTGCAAAGACATATGAGCACTCACACAGTGGAGAAACTATTCAAATGTAATAAGTGTGACTTTGACGGTACACACAAGAAGAGCTTGCAAAGACATATGAAAATACATACAGGAGACAAACCATTCAAGTGTAATATGTGCGATTATGCAAGTGCACATAAGTTCAAATTGCAAAGACATATGAGCACTCATACAGGAGAGAAACCTTTCCAGTGTGATAAGTGTGACTATGAAACTGCATATAAGACAACCCTGCAAAGACATATGGGAATTCATACAGGAGAAAAACCTTTCAAGTGTAACGTATGCGAGTATACAAGTGCACGGAAGTATCACTTGCAACGTCATATGAAAACACATACAGGAGAGAAGCCTTTCAAATGCCATAGGTGTGATTATGAAAGTGCATGGAAGAATAACTTGCAAGAACATATGAGAACTCATACAGGCGAGAAACCTTTCAAGTGCGATAAGTGTGGCTACAAAAGCGTACAGAAGAATAGCTTGCAAGAACACATGAGAACTCATACAGGAGAGAAACCATTCAAATGTAATATCTGTGACTATGAAAGTGCACACAAAAAGAGTTTACGAAGACATATGAACATTCATACAGGGGAGAAACCTTTCAAGTGCGGTAAGTGTGACTATGAAAGTGCAGAGAAGAGGAACTTACGAAGACATATGAGCACTCATACGGGAAAGCAACCTTTCAAGTGCGATAAGTGTGATTATGAAAGTGCAAAAAAGGTTAAATTGCAAAAACATGTGAGGACTCACACAGGAAAAAAGGGAACCGTTTGAATCCAAAATTTATGATTGTCTGACTCTGAAGTTTAAATGATAAGATAATTATCGATAGGTATAAGTATTTTTAAGCTTTCTACATTTTAATTATCATGTTCTTTCGAATAAGTTGTTTTACACAGTAATATCTGTAAGATTTTTTGTGTGCCTGTAAAAAGATTTGTAAAGCAAACTTACTAAACAAGTTACTTTTATTTGTTATAAACTAACTATTCCTCTGTCTGTGGAGTGTTATTATACTGTAAATGGACTCTATAAGCAATACAGTCAGTAGGACTTCTTTGGGGAAGATAATATTAGTAGATTTTTGTATATAAATATAGTGGATTCCTTCGAAATTTATTTCTTTTAATTTGCCTAATTCAGTTTGTAATGTGTGTACTGTTGTCGCCTTTTATTGATTACTAATGATTAAACATGTCTACTTTTTTAAAGCACAAGCAGTTTAGTATTGAATAGCAGGGTACCGTAAGTAGAAATTATCATCCTAAATTAATTATCATTTGTATATATCGGGAAAGGTATGAGTTGAATTATTTGATATTTGATGTGCTTTCATGGTGATGATAGTTTCATAAAAGTGTAGATATTTATAGGTAGCGAGGTACGGAATCATTAACGTTTTGACAGGTGTGTCGCTAAGGTTATTAGATATTTTATTCAAATTTTGAATTAACTCTTCGTTATTTAATAAAGACATGTGCATTTGCGAATTTTGGGCAAATGTTAATGCGGTTTCTAATTCCATCCACGTGGAAATAAAATTTGTAACAATAAAATGGCTTCGTTTAGAATAAATCTAATAGAAACAATCCCTATTGTTTTATTAATGTTTTCATTTTCTAGTATTATTTTATTTATGTTTGTATTTAATATTTCCTGATTTTCAGCTAGCTTTCTAACAACAGATGTGGCATCATTAATATTATTTGTGCTTGTGTACCGACGTGAATTCTTTGAAACATCTATTATTAGTGAATGTTAACTGTAACAGGGCTCTATTTGAGTGTTGTTTATATTTTTCAGATTTACCATGTCAGATCTCAGATATTTTTATTTAATTTTTCGTGAATTTCGAGAGTTCCGCGATTATTATTTTTTCTTAAATGTTAGTTTTGGATTTTATCTAATCTTTCATCTTTGCTTAAAATGCTTAATATATGTGAATAGGTGTTTTAAGTGCTGGAGTTTTAATCGTGTAAAGAGTGAGTGTACAATTGGGCTTATATGTTCAAAATGTGGAGGGGCAGGTCATAAAAAGGATGATTGTAAGAGTAATTCAGTAAATTGTAGTAATTGTATGGTAAATGTCAAAAAGCTAAATGTTGAAATTAATGTGAAACATAAAAGTGCAGACACAAACTGCCGAAGTTACCCGAAAATTTATAATAATATGTTAAAAGGTAAAATAGGTTATAGTATCTACACAAAATTTTTAAATAAATTTAGTTTAGCCAAAAATAGTGCCTCGAATCTGAATAGTATTGTGTATCGTAATATTCAAGGATTAACTACTAATATAGATCAACTATGTGACTTTACCTACAAGGAAAACCCATTGGTGTTATGTGTAAGTGAGACCCATGTCACTGAAGAGTTTACAGATCACGAACTAGAAATCAAAGAATACAATATAATAAGAAGCAATACAAACAGTCGCCACACAGGTGGTATTGCAATTTACGTCAGAAAAATGTACAATTTTTATTGGAAAAGAAATTTGTAATGGAAAGAAATATTTGGTTCTTAATGATGAACTTTGTAGTTGAAAACATTAAGATTAGATTGGGTTGTAGGTATTTATCACTCTCCCAGTAGTAGCCATGCAGATTTTTTATATTATTTGGAAGATTTATTGGAAAGTTTAATTGACAGTCGTTCAAAATTTATAGTTGTGGGGGACTTTAATTTAAATTGGATTGATAACGACTTCTTTTATTCAAAGAAGCTCAGACAACTGATTGTAGATTTGGGACTTACACAGTGCGTAACTGAGGTAACTCGCTTAACTGAAAAAATGGCTAGTATAATTGATTTAGTTATTTTAAATGTAGAAGTAAATTGTAAGGTTCTTAGTAGACCCGTGATATCTGATCACAACATTATTGTAAGTAAAATAAGTCTACTTGAAACTGTAAAGTACATAGATGAAACGGTTATTAGTAGAGGAAAATTAGACTATAACGCAATACTAAAAAGACCGAATATAATTAATTGGCAATTTATGTATAAAGTTAGGGATATTAACGGTAAGACTGATATATTTTATGATACTACATTTAAATGTCTTAATGAAATTGCACCAAAGTAATGTATAGTTATAAAACATAATAGTAAAACATGGTTTTGTCCTGAAATTAGGAATATGATTAAAATATGAGATGATCTGTTTAACACGTTCAAGTTCACAAGGGATATTAATGATTGGATGCAGTATAAATCGTACGAAATTAATGTAAATTTAATTCAAGTCAAGAAAATGCAGTACTATGAAGAAACGATTGATAATTGTAAAAACGACCAAAAGCTTATGTGGAAGACTTTGACAACTTTAATGACATGTAAAGGGAAAGATACTGTTAGCACAGTTGACTTTAATGGAAAATTAAGGGAATGCAACCAGGGCATTGCTAGTAAATTCAATAGATATTATATTGATAGTGTCATGGATATCGCTAAGAATATTGATGTACCTAATGTTGAATGGAAAATTCGGGCATCCAATAATGATGATACTAATTCTTTTAGTAATTTTAAATTGCTTAACGTAGAAGAATAAAAGAAACAATTTTTGATATTGAAATCAAAAGTAGCCCTGATGTAATTTCTGTGGAATTCCTTAAGCAATCGTTTGAATTGACTGGCGAGCCGTTGCTGCATCTTGTTAATTCGTCCCTGCTTGAAGGGATAGTACCAAGTCAATTAAAAACTTCGACGATTATACCAATACAAAAAGTAAAAAGCACAATTAAATGTGAGGAACATAGGCCCATTAATATGCTTCCCGCAGTAGAAAAATCTTAGAAGTGGGGGTTTAGAATCAATTAAATGATTACCTTCAGGACAAACAATTAATAGTTAAGGAACAATCTGGTTTTAGGTGTAGACATAACTGTGAAACTGCAATACAGCTGGTTGTATCAAATTGGAAGAATTGCATAGATAAAGGAGAAATAGTTATTGCAGTTTTTCTTGATTTACGTAGAGCTTTTGAAACCGTAAATATGAGTAAACTGATATAAAAGTTACGGGGCTACAAGATTAAGGATAATGCAATGAACTGGTTTATAGATTATTTAAGTTGTAGATTTCAAGAAACCAAATGGGACGAGTTCACGTCCGATGCTGACCAAGTGGAACTAGGTGTGTCTCAGGGGAGCGTATTGGGTTCTCTTCTTTTTATTTTCTACTTAAATGATATAACGCACGGTGAATAAGTGTAGCATGCAATTATTCACCGACGACACGTTGATGCTGTCAATGACTGGTTAAACTATAATAAACTTAAATTAAACGTCTTGAAAACGAAACTTATGATAATTGCAAGTAGATAGACAGGAATTATATTTAATAATAAAGGACATAGAATTAAAATAATGGGGGAAGAAATTGAGCAGGTGAGTTCCGTTTGCGTCGAGCGAGGGTACTGTGCGAATATCACCCGCTTTGATTGTAGCAAGGTGTAATATTAAAAAATGCCATAAGTGTTGGTCAAATACTATTTTAACAATACTTCCTCGTATAGCAACAAATCAGAGGTCTATCAAAATTTATTTGTAGGTTAAGTAATTTAACATTTTTTGTCATTTTATTGTGTGATTTTAACTATTTTAGATAGGTACTTATACAAGATGAATAAAAGAATATTTTGGTTTCAAGTCCTCTAGAACAATTCTGTAAATCACAACTAGGCAATCAGTTTGATATGGGAAAACTAAAGAACTTTCTAGGTTTCGAAATAAAAAAAGATAGGATTAATGGTGCAATGGATATTAGTGAGAAGAGATACTTCTTTAGTTTTCCCATGTCTTTTATATCAAATTCATTGGTTGGTTGTGTCTTAAAGAAATTCCTAATCTTCAAGCTTAATGCTGATATGATGATATCATCATCAACATATAATAATAAATAAGAAACATTGTGACGCCTAATTAATTCCACACTAAAATGATACCAAAAATATTAGCGAAAAAGTCCAAACTCCTCTTCTTACTACACCACTGCTCTGTAGATGAATTACTAAAAATGATTATGTTAGCATCCCGGTGAACTCAATCGAAGATGGACTGAGTTCCAATAAGATAAAAAAATAGGCGCCACCGACTTCTTAATTACTAACACAATCCTAGATATAAAAAAAATTAGAAAAGTCGGATTCTCAGGTCCAGAATTCACCTACCTTTCTTTCTGTAGTAGTACACGCTTTAGTCAGATACTCAAAGTATAGGAAAGAAAAGACAAATTGCCACTAAATGAAAATTTAATACTCAACTAAAATCTTCTGAATCTGTATTAATACAAAAAAAATAATTATCGTAGTAAAGTCAATTTTACGTAGGAGTAGCCAAATACCCTACTGAAAACAACTCAAACACAACCTAAGTAATTATTGCGTATCGGTACACAACATAAATCCTTAAACACAAAAACCTAAATGCGCAAGGCTAACGAAGAGATCTCCCCGGATAGACGAGCGATAAAATAACAAGGTATAATAATATGACCCAAAATTGAACTACAAGACGCAATAATACACAACGGTCGGAGTACCCTGTATATAACAAAACCACGTAAAATTGTCGTACTATTACAACATCATAACAAAGTGTATAATTTCCCCAATATTATAAAGTTCAGATATTTACGACGAATAATAATAATAGTTAAATATTGTTACAAAATTTAGAACAAGTGATAAATAAATCAAATCTTAGGCAGAAATATAAAATTTCACTTCCCTTGAACGAATTTTTCATATCTCCACACGCAGTCTGCAGGAATGTGACCTCCAATCGCAGGTGTCAAATGAATCCAGATATCTGCACGGCGAAGTGGATCGGAATTCCCGTGAAACGTAACTTCTTCTAATCGTAATCACTTTTAATTCCTCTACGGGTATATTAATTACCCCACACTTCGTGCCTAATTTTATTTAAAATACCAAAGTTAGCAAGCAAATCCAAGAGAACGAAACAAGACAAGCGCTTGAAACAAAAACTTACCAGATGCATTTATTCTGGCAAAAACAGTAGCTTTTCAACTGTGGTAAATTAATATCGGAAAAACTTCCTGAGTTGATCACTTCCAAACGAAGAACCAAAACTCTTAAGTGACGTAGTTTTTAGAATGGAATAAACTTCCCTATTATAACGAATAATTTCAATCTACGACACAAAAATACCTCCAGAGAAAACAATCGTAGTAGCTTGAACAACGAACTACGTGTAACTGTCTTGTTTCCAAAAATCTCCCCTCAAACTTTTTAAACTTGGACTCGCCCAAAATTCAACAGGTCTACCAGCTTCGAAATATAAATACTAGACGCAAAACGGGTAGTCTAAAGATAGGCGTAAGGAACGTCACAACATCTTTACTAACAAATTTTAAACATAGGTAGTAATTTTTTTCTGATCTTCTAAAACCATATTTATAAACAAATCTATTGACTTCATCAAAGACGCAACCTTCTTATGAATTAATATAAATTGTAGTGGCACAACTATACCTTGATGACTATTAAATAAATGAAGTAAATATTATACACTACATAGCTTAAGTAAAGGTATACCTTCCGTTTCACACAACCAACGATTATGAAAAATTTTGTTGGTCATACTGTATAACGAATTCTTCAACAAAAGACAGCAGTAGTCTTATTATTACTTAATAAGTAACTTGTAATTAAATTTTTAATATCTATTATTTGCACTGTGACTTGTACTTTATACAACTAAAGAAGTTGAAACCACCTCAATAATGGTTGCCACACTATTCTTTGATTCATCTTGTATAAGGATCTAAAATAGTTCAAATGTTACAAAAAAATGCCAAATATTCTAAAAATATATTTTGACAGACCTCTAAATTGTTGTCAGATGACAAAGTGTAAGAAATACCTTTGAATTATTTGATTATCTATCTACTGCTGTATGATTATAAAGGGGCAGATAACGAAGAAGAACAATTGTTTACTACAGAAAAACGTTTCCATATCAACATGGATGCAGTATTTGATGTGAACGAAGATGTCAAACCTGATGTTACCAGTGTGACTCCTTTATTAAATTTTGCGGAATCTACATGCGATGTCTTGAATCAAACCAACATCAAAGAAGAATTATCTCAGAGCGAGTTGGAAACCAACGGTAAATTTGCATTATGCACCAAAAATCAATTCAAGTTAAATAATACAGGGAAGTAAATAATAAAAAACTAAAATTTTTTTCCAGTTACAATTATAAGACTTTAGTGTTTCTACAATGCATGCCAATATAATTTGTAGCAACTACAATAATATGATGTTTGGTAAAGCTTAAATTTAAAATGACCTTGTGCTAGTTTAGTTTCTTATGAATATTTGGTAATCTGCAAATAAACATGTCCATGTTGTGTTACAGTTAAACAGGAAGAGATTCAGACATGGGAATTGCCTTCGATAGTGTCCGATGATATCAAATACAATAACGATAGCTCTGTCAAACTGGAATCTTTACATGAAGAAATAAACATAAAAACTGAAATTTTTGGTAACAACGAAGATGATTTTGTAAAAGAGCCTGCATTAAAGCCATACAAATGCAATGTATGTGGATATAAATATAGATTGAAGAAAAATTTTGACTGGCACACTAAAATACATACGGGCAAAGAACCTTTCGCTTGTACTATATGTGATTATAGATGTACAACATGGTGTACTGTAAATCAGCATATGAGAATTCATGCAAAAAAGAAACAATTCAAGTGCGATAATTGTGACTATGAAAGTGTGTGGAAGAATAACTTGCAACAACATATGAGAACTCATACGGGAGAGAAACCATTCAAGTGCGATAAGTGTAACTATGGAAGTGCATATAAGATTACCTTGCAAAGACATATGAGAACTCATGCAGGAGAGAAACCTTTCAAATGCGATATTTGTAAATATGAAAGCATATGGAAAAATAACTTGCATCAACATATGAGAACTCATACAGGAGAGAAACCTTTCAAGTGTGATAAGTGTGACTATGACAGTGCATGGAAGATTAACTTGCAACAACATATGAAAACTCATACAGAAGAGAAACTTTTCAAATGTAATATATGTAACTATAGAAGTGCGTATAAGATTACTTGGCAACGTCATGTGAGAACTCACACAGGAGAGAAACCTTTCAAGTGCGATAAATGTGACTATGAAGGTGCACAGAAGAATAGCCTGCAAGAACATATGAGAACTCACACAGGAGAGAAACCATTGAAATGTAATATGTGTGAGTATGAAAGCGCACATAGAAAGAGCTTGCGAAGACATATGAGCACTCATGCAGGAAAACAATCTTTCTAGTGCGATAACTGTGACTATAAAAGTGCACAGAAGCTCAAGTATAAGGACCCACACAGGAAAGAAAGGAACTGTTTGTATCTAAAATTTATTATTGTCTGATTGTCAATAGAACTGTAAATGATAGGATAATTATTAATAGATGTAAGCATTTTCAAGCTTTTTATATGTTAATGGACATATTGTTCTTTTGAAAATGTTGTTTTATACAATAGTATCTGTATAATTTTTCATGTACCAGTAATGATATTTATAAAGCATTCTTAAAAGTACTTATATTTGTTGTAAACAAATTAACCCTGTGTCTGTACAGTGTTGAAATGCTATAAATTAAGTTTATAATCAATATGGTCAGTAAGACTTATCAGGGGATATAATAGAAGATTTTTGTACTTGCATGTGATTGTAGTGGGCACCGTCTACATTTATTTTAATTTACCAGATTCAATTTATAATTGGTGTACTCTTATCACATTGTATTGATTACTGATGATTAAACATACTACAGCCCGTCAGACGACAAGTTTCACTTGAGTTCAGGGTGCGCAGTGGCAAATTTCTGTTATCAGTACCGGAGCGCATTTACACCTAAACGTCGAGCAGTGCAGATCTAGTACACTCCGTCAAAAAGTACGCGTTAGTTGTAGTGTTGTAGTGAGCATTGCTTATGAATAATTATGGAGTTTCAATCAAAAATTAGAAATAAGCGATTGATCGGACAAAGCAAAGAAATTGTGGCGAATGTTTTAAGCTTTATGCAAGAAGAACTTGAAGCATTTAATGCAGGGCTACAACCAATCATGGATTTGAAAAAAGTTCAAGAGGGAGTAAATATTCGTTCAATAAAAAAAATTTCGGTTGAAAGCAAAAGTGTGAAAAACGGACAATCAGCAGTATTTACGTCACCGTCCAAGAAGAAACGCTGGATTGGTACGAAGACAAATTTGAACGACGCCGACAGATGCGTATTGCGTCGATTGATACTTGATTATCATATTACGCATAAAATGGTTCCTACGCTTCGAAAAATCCACAATTCGTTCGTGGAGGCTGTTGATTACGGGGGCAGTTATGAAAGCCTTAGAAAGGAAATGCAGTCGATTGGTTTCCGTTGGCGCAAAACGAAGACGAATAGAAAGCTTTTAATGGAAAAAAATGATATCAGACAACTGCGGCTAAATTTTTTGCGCAATATGAAACGATATCGCGAAGAAAATCGGCCAATAATTTACATGGATGAAACCTACGTTCATGCTTCCCATACCCTCGAAAACAGTTGGAGTGATGAAAGCAACAAAGGATTAAGAAAGCCAGTGTCAAAGGGCGACCGATTAATTATTGTGCACGCGGGGAGTGAAAACGGTTTTGTGGAAAACGCGTATTTAAGATTTAGATCGGCCGTTAAAACGGGGGATTACCACAACGAAATGAATTTTGCGAATTATAAAAAGTGGCTACAAGAAAAACTGATACCAAATCTGCCGCCTAAATGTGTACTTGTTATTGATAATGCCCCGTATCATAACGTACAAATCGATAAGTGTCCCACCACAGCCACCAGGAAGCAAGATATGCAAAACTGGCTTCGACAAAAAGGGATTTCATTTGCAGACGACATGCTTAAGACGGATTTGTATAATGTGATTAAGTTATACAAACCTCGTTACAAAACATATGAGATAGACCGATTACTGCAAGAAAAAGGCCATGATGTTTTGCGACTGCCCCCGTACCATCCGGATTTAAATCCCATAGAGCTAGTGTGGGCATCTTTAAAACAATACGTCGGCCAACGAAATGTTAATTTCAATAAAAAAGAGGTGGAAACAGTGTGCGACGAGTTTTTTGCAAGGTTTCCAAGTGATGAGTGGAAATCGCGCTGTGAGCACACGAAAACATTTGAAAAAACATATACCTATAGACATGGAACCGGCTTTAGATTTAGTAATAGATAATATAATAATAAACTTGGGTGAAAACGACAGTGACAGTGAGCATTTCAGTGATTATTCTACTTCTGATGCATCATCAGAATAAGTTCATAGTAATAAGTTCTGTAAATATGCTAGTAGTAATAAGTTCTGTAAATATGCTAATAAACAACTTAATTGATTTTTACTTTAACTTAAACAATTGCAGTTATTGGAATGTTAAGCTAACAACATCAATGTTTCCAGGTATTTTGATAATAGACTACTTAGTACTTATAGTTTGTGACTCACAACACTAATCGCTTCTGACTCACAAAAATTATCGTAAAATATTAAGCTCTCTGCTACCCCGTATCGTAAATACGTAAGTAACTTGGTGTACTGAGTGTACTTCGACAAAGTGGAGAACCGAAAGTAAGTGCATCTCATTTGCTCCGAATGCCGTCTCACTTCTTCTTCTACACATCCCAAGTGAAACTTGTCGTTTGACGGGCTGTAAGCCTGTTTTTTTTTATATAAGCATAAGTAATGTAGCAGTTTATTTGAGATGAATTTTGACAACTGATTAAAGCTCAAAAATTCCGATTTCTAATCAAAGTATTTTGATGATGAAATAGCAAAAGGCACCGCCTTGAAACAATTTTTTATCACCCACTGGGACATTTGTAGAGGAGGATTGGAGCTGGCTATGACAATCTAGGGCAGTCTGAAGTAATTCAAGACAATTTGTGATAGTGTTTGGCAATCTTACTGTTTAGTACTTAAGTGAAAATATGTTACAGCTCGGAAATATTGTTTATTGCCGTGTCTTTCCCAGAAAGTCCGGGATTACGTTTTAGTCGCAAATGCCGACACCCTTAAATGGCATTCAGCTCGGCTTTATATTTTTCAGGTAGTTAGTTAAGGTCCTCTGCCCATTTTATGTAAACATGTATATATTTATAAAATAAAACAGTTCACTATCATCCCTTGGTTTGAATGGTTTGTCCAAGCAAGGGTTCGTTTTTGGGCTCCCGTTTTTCTAAATAAGTTAAAGAAAAACGGTCTGATTACAGTCCACTAATTAAAAGACATATTTAGAAGTGTGAGTAAGTGGTAGTATTTACAACACTACCACGAGCTTTTTGTCCAAGACAATTAGCCAGAGCAACAGTTAATTCGGAGAAATCTGAATTAACATAATTTTGGTCCTTCGAGCCGGATACGTGGCAAAGGCGATTAGAAGAAACATTATATTGGAATCGAGGAAGAATTTGGAGCTTGTGAAAGTGCCGGTTTACGTGCATCAAGCCAACAGTAAAGTGAGTCGATTTCCTTTTTTCCTTTCCCATTTATCAACTATTATCATTAGGTCTAGGTTTCGAAATAGCCTAAACGTATTGTTTTTAATTGATTTAGTATTGCAAAATGGCAAAAAATTTAAGTAAATTATTAACTAAAAGGGGTACCGTTATGAATCGTTTAAACAGGTTCAATGCGTTTTATGAACAAATAAATGAATTCACGGATGAAGTAATAGATGAATTAGAAGTTAGGCTTGATAGTATAAAGGGCATTCTTGAGGAATTCAGTGAATTACAGTATGACATAAAAATATTGAGTAAACAGAAAAAGATTTGTCGGAAGAATTTGAAGGGTTGTATTATAAAGTTGTTTCATTGGCAAAGGGTAAAATAAATAAAGGAGCGAATAAACAATTGGATAATAATAATTTAAATATTGCTAGGGAGTCTCCTTCTGTGAGATTACCTGTTATTCAATTGAATAATTTTAATGGTCGATATGACCAGAGATTTGTTCAATGCTTTAGTAAATGATAATCCCAGTTTAACGAGGGTCCAAAGATCTTTTATTTAAAGGGTGCGCTTCAGGGAGACGCATTAAATTTAATTAAGTCGATTCAAGTTACAAATGAAAATTATCATTTAGCGTGGAAAACGTTAACGGAAAGGTACGAAAATAAACGGATGTTAATTCACAATCACCTAAAAGCGATTTTTGATACACCCAACTTAAATAGAGAATCTCACCACGAATTGAGATCGTTGTATGAAAATTTAAATAAAAATTTAAGAGCATTGGAGACATTAGGTCTGAACACTGAATCTTGGGATCCATTAATATTGCATTTAATTAGTAACAAATTAGATAATTATACTCGACGTGCTTGGGAAGCCTTGCCCATTCAGGGTGAGCTGCCCACTCTCGACGAATTTAGGAATTTTGTACGAAATAAATGTGAGATCTTAGAAAAGATAGATTTAAATAAAGTAGAAAGGAAATTTAGTTCCAGTGAAATAAAAAATAGACCAAACTATTATGAGTCAAAGGGTAAAAGTACTTCCTTTGTCAATACCACCCAGGTATCATGTTTTTATTGTAATGGTGAACACTCAATCTTTAAGTGCGATAACTTTTTAAAATTAAATGCAAATGAGAAAATAAGTCAAGCAAAAACACGTCGACTGTGTCTAAATTGTTTAAAACCTAATCATTTTAGCTTAAATTGTCAACAGCCACGTTGTAGAAAGTGTAATAAACCGCATAATTCCTTGTTGCATATTTACGAATACCGTAATAATTTAAATAATAATACTGTAAGCAATATCAGCAACGAACAAGGCCATAATGAAACAAGTATTAGTAATGATAATAATATAAGTAGTCGAATGCCTTCAGGGGCGGTAGTGTCCGCTCATGTAACGAATAATAAAACGTAAGAAATTTTACTCTCTACCGCGATTATTAAATTGAAAGATAACAATGGCATTTATCACAAATTCCGCGCCTTGTGCGATTCTGACAGTATGAGTAATTTTGTCTCTGAATAGGTAGTCCAAAAATTAAAACTAAATAAATACCCCCTAAATTTTACAATACAAGGGGTTGTCGAAGTAATGGCCAATGCTAATTATACTGTAGATGTTACTATAGAATCATTAGGGGACAATTATTCAAAAAATGTCTCCTGTATTGTATTACCGAAGATCACTAACAACTTGCCGATTAATAACTTTGACGTAACTAAATTAAAAATACCAAAAAATATATTCTTGGCGGATATAACTTTCAATAAAACAGGTCCTATTGATATTTTGTTAGGAGCAGGTATTTTCTGGGAGCTATTAAATGTGGGTCAAATAATTTTAGATCAAAGCAATTTAAGATTGCCAAATACAAAGTTAGGGTACTTAACAACGGGTTCCATAAATGTTAATAAAAATAATAGTTTGATTAGTTGTTTAAGCATTGAGAAAAGAGGGAATGCAATTGATGAAAATATAACTAAGTTTTTGGGAGTTGGAAGAATGCAGTAATAATACGAAACGATTATCAGAAGGTGAAAAATTTTGTGAATCACATTTTGTTGAGAATTTTAAAAGAGATGGTTCAGGTAGATTTTATGTAAGCATACCCTTTAAACACAATTTTCATCAATTAGGTGATTCTCGAAGACTGGCAATTAAAAGGTTTCACAATACAGAAAGCAAGTTAAATAAAGATTTAACATTACGCACTGCATATGTAGGATTTATGGAAGAATACATCACGTTAGGATATATGAGAAAATTAAAAAACAAGGAAGTGGAAAATGCAGGCTCGTTATCTTACTATTTACCTCATCATCCTGTAATTAAGGTCGCGAGCTTATGTAGTAAATGTAGAGTGGTTTTTGATGGTTCCATATCGGAAAGTGGGTTGCCCTTAAACGATGTTCAATTTGCAGGACCGACAATTCAAAATGAATTGTTCGTTATTGTATTAAATTTTAGACAATATAAATATGTTGCAACGGGTGATATACAGTGGCGGCTTGTACTAAAGGGCATAAGGGCACGTGCCCACACAACCACCAAGATAAACACAAAAAGAAATTCGCATGTAATTCAGTGCATTATTTTAATTTCATTATTTTACCGATGGTATCAAATTTTCCTTCCGCACCAAAGGCGCGGCTAACACGCTCAAAACTATGTTCCGTGGAACGCTCTGATTTGTACCTATTTAGAGGATATACCAGGCGAATGGGGCACCGAGCACATTGTTCCCGTTTGCAGTCAACGTTTGAATTTGCACTTTGGAGCGCTGTTTTCGCGCAATTGCGCGTTTGAATTCAAAGACGAAAGTGACGTTTTTTCAATGATGGAAGTTAATTGTGTGCAAAAAGATCGAGTGAACGCATTGGCGGTCCTATCAATAGAAAAGAAGTTCGTCCAGTCTATCCCGGATGTTGACAACAAAGTCATAGACGTCTTTTCCAGCATGAAAAATAGGAGAATGGATTTTATGTACAAAAAAATAGGAAAGTTTTTTCTTGTGCCCACCCTCTTTGTTAACTCACGAGCCGCCACTGCTATTGGAAAAACGTTTTAACTAGAGTTGTAGCGGCTGTCAAGGCCCTGACATCAAGAGGCCTCGCTTTAAGAGGCGACAATGAGAAATTTGGTTCTAACAGGAATGGAAATTATTCTTATGGCTTTAGAGCTGATATCCGAGTTCGATTCATTCTTAGCAACACACATTAAAAAATACGGTAGTAGTGGTAGTGGCAATACAAATTATCTCTCTTCCAAGACATGCGATGAGGTAATTGAGTTAATGGCTCAAAATGTTAGGCAAGTAATTTGTGAAGAGTTGAAATAATCTAAATAGGTACTTTTCTCTCATCATAGACTCGACACCAGACATGTCACATGTAGACCAGTTATAATCTATTCACGATTGATTTGCCATCCAACAGGCTGTGGAAATCTGGGGGAAAGTGTGGTATTATTGAAATTTGTCAATTAATTAAGTTGGGTTACGCTAGTTTTTCTTGATGGATGTTGTTTTTTTGAAAGCAGGCAATGTTGCCAGTGGAGCTTGTTTATTCATTTAACGTCCGCCTATTGCTGTTCAATATTGGTTTGTGATACTTAGATATAATAATGATTTCATTCTAAATAAAATAATAACTATAATTTAAATGTTGTCGTAACACATACCAAATACATATTGCTGTTATAATTAACTATTTTTTTTTGTGCAGAAACATATTTTCCAATGCGTAACCAACTGATCAGAAGACAAAAAATATGCCCTGTTCCTATTCCTCTCTTATATTCAATTCTTATGGGTCTATTATATCAAACACCATTTTAGTTGATCAATTACAACCATTAGGGATATGATTTACTTGATAGGGCGAGATAAAAACTGTAAAACACTCATTCACAATTTAGATGCCAAAAGAATATCTCCTACCCTATCCACCATCATGATATTACTAGAAGTATCTGAATCATCGGCACCCTCCGATTCTGAATCAGATTCCCCAATTGAAATAATGAAAGGAGGAATATTTTCAAACGATAGATTTCCCATATGTTTTGTCCAGTCTTCCGAAATAAGTTTTTCACCATGCGCACAGAAATTTTGCCACATGTCGGGGGTACATTTTGAAAGAGCCTCACGCCATAAATTTGCAATCTTGTCTTTCGATTTTGGCTGCGAATTTATGTGCTTATTGTAATAGGTCTTACAAAGCCCCCACGCCATTTCAATTGGATTGTAGTGACAATGGTATGGAGGCAATCGAAGAACCTCATAGTTGTGCTTTTTCAAAATTTCGTCAGTTACGTATCTTTTATTTCCGTCTGCTGTAAAAGGTTTAATTAACTCCCAAAGTTTTTTCTTAGTAATTTTGCCCTGAATTTCGACATTGTGGTGGTTAACCAACCATTCCTGCATTACACCTTTTTTGCAAGAAAATGTGGGCGGCTTGTCAAACTGCACTGAATGATATGGTGCGTTGTCCATAACCACGACAAATTTTCCTTGCAACTTGTCCAAAGCAGGAATCAGCTGATTAACCAACCAATTCGTTTCGTCTAGGTACACGAATGTCACATTTTCACTAGAATTTTGATATTGGAGAAATTGTCTCAAAAATTTAATTTTGGATGCAACGACGTGTTTTTGTTCACATAAAATTTTGCGTCCATTCACCATTTTGTGTTTGTAACCCATTGATTTAATAATTTTGAATAAAGTAGTCCTGCCCCCTTTGTATTCCAAGTTTTCGCGAGAGTCAGCCAAGAGTTTGTCGAGAGTAAAATGTTCATTCTTCAGATGATACTGCCAAATTCGTCGTTGCAAATCTTTTCTAAACGTGTAATTTAAGAAAACGTCCGTCTTAGCGCGTATACTACAAATGGAAGATTTCAAAACGTCCTGTCTTTGTGATAAAATGTCCCTTATAGATCGCTCAGACACCTAAAATTATAAGTAATTTGCAATTGCATATTTATGAAATAATACATGCTTACCCCAAATATATCACTTAATCGATTTATAATCGTATATCGTGTGAAGTCTGGCCTATCTCTTTTATAATGGTTGAAAGCTTTTACAATTTGTAGTTTCGTAAGTTTGTTGATAACTTTCACCATTCTGACAATTAAGAAGGTATAATATATTATGTGTTTTATTAATTCTACACTTAGTAGATTATTTCAGAAAAGTGGGGGACTCTAGAGCTGGCAACAGGGCAATTTCATTTTGACATTGCTAGAAATCAATCAAATAATATTTAAGAAAGGCAACTTAAGAAAAAAAAAACACAGCCTGCTGGATGGCAAATCAATCGTGAATAGTGTATATATTATGTATGTGTTTTATTAATTCTACACTTACTAAATTATTTCAGAAAAGTGGGGGACTCTAGAGCTGGCAACAGGGCAATTTCATTTTGACATGGCTAGAAATCAATCAAATAATATTTAAGAAAGGCAATTTAAGAAAAAAAAACACAGCCTGCTGGATGGCAAATCAATCGTGAATAGTGTATATATTATGTATGTGTTTTATTAATTCTACACTTACTAGATTATTTCAGAAAAGTGGGGGACTCTAGAGCTGGCAACAGGGCAATTTCATTTTGACATTGCTAGAAATCAATCAAATAATATTTAAGAAAGGCAACTTAAGAAAAAAAACAGCCTGCTGGATGGCAAATCAATCGTGAATAGTGTATACAAGGTTCCTAAATAGATGTAACTGTATATTATATGTTATATTACCCTGTTTCCTTTACTTTACCAACCTTGGACCAGTTAGTCCTTGCTGTTAGATATGTTTCAAGTGACGGTGTGAAAGATTTCTTACCTTCATTCCATCAGCTGGTCATAGTTCAGAAGGAATGTTTGAGTGTGTTATGAATGAGCTAGAAAATCTGCAAATAAACATTGATGGCTGTAGAGGCCAATCTTACGATAACGCTTCCAATATGGCCGGCGTTTACAATGGTCTGCAAGCAAAAATAAAGAAAAAAACTCCTTTAGCTTTATTCATCCCGTATTCGGCACACTCCCTAAATCTTGTTGGATCATCTGCTGCAGAATCTTGTGAAGAAGCGTGCACATTTTTCATGTTGCTCCAAGAAATATATGTATTTTTTACGTGCTCTAATACAAAGCGATGGGAATGCTTAACAAACGTTATGGAAGAATCTTATCAGAATAAGAAGACAATTAAAAAAGTGTGTCCTACTGCATGGTCAGCAAGAGATGACGGGTGCCAAAGTTTACGAGAGTCTTGGGAAGAAGTGTACATTGCTCTGACAAGAATTTCAAATGACACAACAGAAACAGCAACGACTAGATGTGAATCCCGAAGATTAGAACGTTTTGAGACTGCGTTTATGGTGTGCTTCTGGAGCACCGTACTTCGCAGAATCCATAAAATTAGCAAAGCCATGCAAAGTGGAACTGTGGATGTTTTGTTGGTCAGAGATTTGTATGGCTCTCTTTAAGAATATTTTACGGAACAGAGAAACAACTTTGATTACTTTAAGAAATTGGCCATGGATATAACCAAAACTACATCTTATGAAAAAGACAATAAAAGACAGTCAAAAAGAAAAGTTTGGCCTGACGAAGACCGAAGTGGAGAAATTAACTTTACTGGCAGGGATGACCTTAAAATAAACACGTTTTCGCCAATTATAGACTCTTTTGTTTGTGAATTCAAGAAAAGAAAAATGGCCTATGATGAGTTTCAAGACCGATTCTACTTCTTAACTCAGTTGTGTGATAACAATACAGATATGGAAGAGAAACTGAGGAAAAAGGCCACCAACCTTTACCACGTCTACACAAATGATTTGGATTCGGATTTCACTGAAGAGTGCATCCACTTTCAAAAGCATTGTGCTGTGGGTGCTGACCACCTATCTGATAAATCGTTGGAAGGAATTTCGAAATTTCTGGGGTGTAATTCCTTACAAGATGTTTATCCCAATTTGGACATTGCTGTAAGGATAAGTTTGTGCATACCTGCTACAAACTGCGCGGGAGAACGCAGTTTTTCCTGCCTTAGAAGAGTTAAGAACTATCTGCGAACTAGTATTTCCGAAATACGGTTAAACTCACTTTCATTACTTTGTATTGAGGCAAGTACAACAAAAACACTTCCATATAAGGACATTACTATCGAGTTTCCATTAAGAAATCTCGTAAGAAAGCTGTGTAAATTTGAACATGAAGATTACGTGGGGTGAGTTGTTTTAGAGAAGTTTGTATATTTTTCAACAAATAAACCAGTAATTAACTACATTTTGTGTAATTTCATTTCACCGTGTAGAACAACTTAATTCAAATTGAACACAGTTCTCCAATTACGCAAAAGATAGTCATTAGCATTAAAATATACAATATGTTTAAAATAGTGATCACTGATCTCCAAGAACAAATTAATTAATTAAGTTCGAAACCCATTTCATTTTTTAACGAATCTTAAAAGAAGTAAGTAAAAAAAAAACAATAGATAACTAATTAGATTATATAATTTATTATGTAAACCATTAAAATGCCGGCCTCGGTGGTCTAATGGTTAGCGCATTTGCCTTTAGATCCGAGGGACGCGGGTTCGAACCTGGCTGAGGTCGGCGAGATTTTTCTAGCGGGGAAAAATCTGAAAATGCGCCTTCTGTCGGATAAGAAGTAAAGCCGTAGGTCCCGTGCCACTGCGATGTGTGACACGTTAAAAATCTCTACTGGAGTTGGAATTACCCCAGATAGGCAAAATTCTTAGTTAGGGTGTACAATGGGCCAAATGTGGCCTAAGTGCATAGAGATGCT
>JABXWE010003688.1:0-15607 GCA_014611495.1 Limonius californicus
GGCGCTGAACGACGTCACATCGTTCGTGAACATGGCGTCGGAGCCGAATACCAATCTAAATTTGTAGTTGGCCCAAAACGCCGACTGCACATCGATTCGGCGTTTTGGCCATTCGGCAAAATGTCCACGAACGCACCTATGAGCCTTGTCCAAAACGCCGACCGCAAAGCGAGTCGGCGTTTTAGTCATTCGGCGAAATGTCCTATAACACAAGTACGAGCCTCGTCCAAAACACCGACCACAACCAAAGTCGGAGTTTTGATTACTGGGCCACTATTGATGAGAAAAATTTGAACAAATTCGTTTGAGCCAACTTTGATTTATAAATTTTTAAAAATTTGACTTGTTTTTTTTAAATTACTTATTTTTCGGATAATTTTTGTTTTGAACGTTAGGTACATTTTTGGCAACACGTTTTAAAACACCGCGTATATTTTAAATACAGGGTGTATTAAAAATGGCGGATAATATTCACGCGCCTCTACGTTCATAACCGAGCAAAAAACTCTAGTACCAATTTGGTCTTAGACGAAGAGTTTTTAAATTATTACCACTTGAAAGTTTTTTAATTTGGCAACGCTACCCAACTTAAACCTATAATAGTCGCAATGCAAGGAGACCAAAGTAGGATTAAAATGAAAACCATATCTGCCAAAGTGTCGAGGGATTTACCCCTTAAAGTCAGCGCTTCCCAAATAATTTTAAGATAATAGATGCGTTGCTGTTAACATCTATTTTATTAAAAAAAAATCGAATCAATGTTATTACTTTACTAACACCAATAAATTAAATTAATTATACGTAAAAATTATTATTCGAACGGATGTTTTACTTATTTGTAGAGAATGTGCTGTACATTTCACATAACTAGTAAAACGAACAATCGCACCCTTATTTTCTCTTTCCAGCTACATAAACTGAAGCACATTCCAAATTAAACTCGCGGCATTTACCGTCTAAAACAAAATGCCTCATTTCGGATCTGCTTAAAAGTATACATGTTTACAAGCCAATAATTCGCCTTTAACTGCATTTTCTTATTTCCTTTATCTGCCTAATTCAAAATGTGTGAATAATAGCTTTCTTAGCAGCAACTCATTATGAAATCCCCTAATGTCTATTCAAAGAAACACAAATTAGTCGTTTCATATTTCTTTTGTATGAATTATGGGTAATCGGGTAATTAAAATTTTTGCAAATACGTACGGCTATATAGGTATAATGTTAAAATAAATGTTAACAAACTAGCAGCTACGTAAAAAATTGTTTAAACCCTTTATGCAGTTTAAATTTATATTGTTTTGGTAACCCTGGTCTCTGCTGGGCTATAAAAGACAGGAGGCTCAGCTAGAAAAGGATGCAGTGTCGCAACTAAGGGTTTTCATGTTAATCCTACTCTGGTCTTCTTACATTGCGACTTAAATAAAGTATGTACCAACGTCGTTAACGTCATTTTTCTACAAACGTCAGTAAAAGTTTAATTTTTAACGCATGCTGTCAGTGTCTAAAATGTCATTTTAAGGCACTGGTGTTAAAAGTAATTTACTTTTAGCACTGGTGCTAAAAGTAAATGACGTGATTTACTATAACACTGGTGCGATATTATAAAAAATTAAGAAATTTTAAGTCAGAGGAATATTTATTTACTTAATTGATTTACTAGGCAATAACTCGAAAGTTATTTTATTAGCAGTGATTTTAATTTGTTCGAAGTAACTTCCCTTCTCACAAAGTGAAATGTCACTTTTAGCACTTGTTTCATAAATTACTACTTGGAAACATTTACAAGTTTAAAAAATGACATTGCAGGTATCTATTTAATTTTAATACTCAAAATCCAAAAATTACTCCACCTACGGCTTCCAAAATTACAAACAGCAAAGATTTTGTATTGTTAAAGACTAAATTATAAGTAAACTGATTACCAACATGGTAAAATTTATATTTGATTACTTATTTTACTTGCTGGACTATCAGTTGTTAATACTATTTAAATGTATCTTTCAAGGATAGTCGAAATTTATTACAAAGTTTGGTCACTAATAACTCCATAACCAAAGGTTGAACACTATACTGGTAGTAATGATTTTTGCTTGGTTTTCAATGTAGAATCACGTGATGTAAATATTATGCGCCATTTGTCCTAAGTAATCTAAGACTAAGTTTTTTCTTACTTTGATGAAAACTTTTATACTCCTAATACTGAGTACAGTATTTAGTAGTTATTAAATAATTGTGACAATCTTCGACGCTCATTTTAAGCAAAAAACACCAAACAGAAGTAGCTTTCGCTATGTCAAGAACCTCCTGATTTATAAAAATTCGGCAAAAATTAGTTAGGTACCTACCTTAGCACCTACCCAATATTTATTTACGGAACATGTACAATATCGTGGTCAAAAGAACCGAAAGGATGATTTTAGCGTTCTAGCCAGTGTTGGGTAGTATGTAGATACATTTATAAAAACGGATCTTGTATCTGTATCTAAATTCTATTAGGCGGTATCTTTTTTATTAAACAATAGAAGATCCAAAGATACATTCAAGATTTATAATTTTAATTTCTTGTAGATATTTTATATTTTATTTATATATTTATTTGTCTTAAACATTTAAGACATTTTTGGGCATTTTCATTAACGTAATTCGTTTTACGGGAAACTGCCAAATACGGCTTAAGGTAGGAGACAGCATTGGATTTACAAAAATTCCTAGATCCAGGGGGTAAGAAGCTTATTTTTAAGTGGACATTTAACGATTCCGGCAATGACAATCCCTGTTGATCTTCTGTGCTGTTTTGAATGATTGGTCTGATGTAATTACTGGTATTATTGTTTACTTTAGAAAACTCAAATGTGTAAATGGCGTTGAAGTTGATTACAAATTACAAAAAAGCTGCATTCAATAGTACTAATGACTATTTACATGCATTTACTTCCATTCGAATTACTCATAAACGAATGGAGTTATTACAAAACTGCAACAGGTAAAAAAGTTCTCGGTAATATCAAGCAATTTGAAGAAATTATAGAGGGAGCGAAGAAAGGCAAGACATCTTCATGAACCTTAAAAACAAACCACCATGTACATCATTTTCCGTCAAGGTATTCTAGCACAGTTGTTGTTGGTAAAAGATATACGTGTACTAAATTTCAAATCAATATCTCACATGGTGTCCAATATATTAAATATAATTCCAAATAAATTGAAATTTTCAACACCTTGTATCTTGAAAACTAAAGCCCTGAGCGTATATGTTCATATGAACTTTTCTCCATAAAATTGATTGAGGAATCACCTCTTTAATTATTTTAGATTACTTAGGAAACTCCTTGTATATGTATGTATACAGAGTATGTTAAAAGTGGCGGATAATATTTACATCACGCGATTCTACGTTGATAACCAAACAAAAAAACTTTAGTACCAATTTAGTGTTAACCCTTTAACTATGGAGTCATTAGTGACCAAACTTTGTAATTTATTTCGACTATCGTTGAAAGATACATTTAAATAGTATTAACAACTGATAGTCCAGCAAGTAAAATAAGTAATCAAATATAAATTTTACCATTTTGGTAATCAGTTTACTTATAATTTAGTCTTTAACAATACAAAATCTTTGCTGTTTGTAATTTTGGAAGCCATTGCAACAGTGCATTATAAGCTGGAGTAATTTTTCGATTTTTAATATGAAAATTAAATAGATAGCTGCATGTATGACAAACGGATTGTCATTAATGTCATTTTTGAAATTTATAAATGTTTCAAAAATGACGTCGGTACATACTTTATTTATATTTGGAATTACAATATATGATCAAGGGTAATTAAATGCATGCATCCGCTTACGTTTAAGTTGGGTAGCGTTGCCAAATTAAAAAACTTTCAAGTGGTAGTAATTTAAAAACTCGTCGTCTAAGACCAAATTGGTACTAGAGTTTTTTGCTCGGTTATGAACGTAGAGGCGCGTGAATATTATCCGCCATTTTTAATACACCCTGTATTTAATATATACGCGGTGTTTTAAAACGTGTTGCCAAGAATGTACCTAACGTTCAAAACAAAAATTATACGAAAAATAAGAAATTAAAAAAAATAGAAGTAAATTTTTAAAAATTAGAAACCAAAGTCGGGTCAAACGATTTTGTTTAAATTTTTCTCATCGATAGTGGCCCAGTGATCAAAACTCCGACTTGGGTTGTGGTCGGCGTTTTGGACGAGGCTCGTACTTGTGTTATAGGACATTTCGCCGAATGACCAAAACACCGACTCGCTTTGCGGTCGGCGTTTTGGACAAGGCTCATAGGTGCGTTCGTGGACATTTTGCCGAATGGCCAAAACGCCGAATCGATGTGCAGTCGGCGTTTTGGGCCAACTACAAATTTAGATTGGTATTCGGCTCCGACGCCTTGTTCACGAACGATGTGACGTCGTTCAGCGCCGTTCGGCGTTTTGGACACGAGTCGGCGTTTTGGACACGAGTCGGCGTTTTGGTCATCAACACCATTCGGCGTTTTGGACATGGTCGGCGGAATGGGAGTCGGCGTTTTGGACGAAATATCGAGTCGGCGTTTTGGGCATTCGGCGTTTTGGGCAGTCCCCGGACGAACACAAGAGGTGGTCTTCTACCGAAACAAATCGCACACCAATCCATAGCTCCAAGTGTTGAAGCTGTATGGCGTATTTCAACAAACTCTAGATTTCGCCTTTATCCTCGATATCGACGTACCTTCCTAAGGCCGTCATTTGCCCACAAACAAAATCTGGATTCGTCACTGAAGACAATGTCGTTCCGTTGCTAATTCCAATGCTGCCGCTCTTGACACCAAGCAAGCCTAACAGCCTTGTGATGTGCAGTTAAAGGGAGCCGTTGGAATGGACGGTAGGATCGCAGACCAAAAGAAGAGATTCTTCTGTAAATTGTTGCCATTGACATCCGGCGGTGAAGAGCTCGCATCCAGTCTACAGCAACAGACCTTGTTGTTTGAAAGCGGTCTCGTGTAGCCATTCTTCGAAGAAGTCGATCTTCACGAACATTGCTGGTACGTGGAGGTCTAGCAGCTGGACGATGTCGCTGAATGCCTTCTTCTGACCAAGCAGACCATATTCGTGCAACTGTGGTGTGGTGCCGGTTTGCCATTCTACCAATTTCACGAAAAGAAAGTCCAGCTTCTCTCATGCCTATAATTCGACCTCTATCAAAATCGGAAATGCGGTTAAAATTTCTACGCTGTCTTACTGGATGCATTTTAAAAGATTAATTCTGTCACAAAATGTAACAAAATCTCGAAACAACTACTTAATGTTTATTAGATATTGTTTTGTTTCTAAACAACAAGTTGATGAGAGACAGTAAACGAACACCACAACCACTTGATTTTTTAATGGATATAGTGATCATTTCATATGCAATAATAAAACATTATTTTAGCAAATTTTCAAACACGTAGCTTTATTTTTAATGGGTGGTGCATTTCATATGAAACTGAGCATACTTATTTAAAAGTAATTGTGATAGCTATACCTTACAAATGTGATTTAAATAATTTAATCCCAACTTTTCGAGTATACACATTTTAAGCCCAACTTAAAAATTTTTAATAATTTTGCGCCAAATATAAACACCAACCGCTTCTCATCGAGATTCACGAACCCAATTTTATTATTAATACGAGTAATACTTATGGTTATGTTTGTTTCCTAGAACTAAATATAAATATGCAAGGTTATAAAATAAATTAATGGAACCTCGAGCCTTCGGCTACAGCAATCACAAACCAGCAAATCTAATTGATTAAATTTAATAATGAATTATGACATTCCGTGAAATGTCGAAGCACTGACAAACTTTCAATCTGCAGTGACTTGCACATTGCTCTCTAGAAAGAAATAAAAATTCAAACCACACGCATAGCAAACATATAATGAGTTTCGCTTGAAATACATCATCTTATTTGAACTTTATATTGTAATATACAGAGCGTTCTTGAAAGGTCACCGCCTTTTTTTTACTAAAGGTGTACGTGACAACTTTGTCTACATTGACGTGAGCACTTCATTTTGTATAATCAGTAAGAAGTGTTGCATTCTGCGTTAGAGAGTTATTCTTCTATGGTGATGTGAACTTAAATTACCAACACCAGAACGGCGAATTTGTAGCGATCGTTCTTCTTCGCACTCTTATATTATAACAATAACACAACCTGAGCCCTTGAATAAAGGCTCCGCAGTAAATTTCCCATTTTATTAGTATAATTCGGAATCTACAATTTATTGAAAAATGAACTTACGGTATACAGGGTGTCCCATAACTCATGATAAAATGCTTCGTAGCGCTTTTCAGAAGTGCATACTAAATATAAAACAGGTAAAATATTTATTTTGCGCAGGCTTGTTTATTCACACGAAGCACGAAAAGAAGTGAAAACTTGGCAATTATGTAATACGTATGTTGTATGCTCTACGGAAAATATTTTTGCAGTTACTATGGAAAAGTATTAAAATAGTAATTTACGTTACAAGTCCGGGAACTGATTTATTACGGTACGAGTTAGATGTTTATGGACGAGGCGACGAAGAAGCCGAGTCAAGAATATCTAAACGAGTACCGTAATAATAACTTCGCGGACGTGTATCGTACTACGTTTTATTTCATACTGTTAACGATTTTAAATAAAGAGCAAAATAAAAATTTTAGATGTCATATTTGACAATAGGCAATGTAATTATTTTATTAAAAAATAAATTGTTATTTTAACGGGTACGTTCCTATGTGACTTTGATTATTTAACAGAAACAAAAGTAACTAAGGTACCAGTGTAAATAAAGGCAGACATATTGCTTTGTAAAAAAATACGAAAAATAATATCTGCTGGAAAATGGCTAGTGAATCAAGTGAAATTTCTCAGAGACGCGCAGAAGCTGTGGGGAAACTTATTCCTGCCAAGTCTTCGCAAAGGTATGGGAAGGAATATGCGTTATTTTATGACTGGCACAAGAAATATGAGGTCGAAACGAATGTTAATGAAATCGTGATGTTGGCTTACTTTTTGGACTTGGTTAGATAAGTTTCTTTTTTAAGAAATTTCCTTTTAACTGATAACATTTTACCTTTCAGTCGAAAACATTTAATAGTTCATTATGGTCTAAGTACTCGATGGTTGAGTCAATGGTGATCGTTAATGAGAATGTCGACATTTCACGTTTTCCTAAGTTGTTAGCTTTTTTAAAAAAGCAAAATGTGGGGCACCATCCAAATAAGTCGAAGGTGCGACTAGGGAAGAAGTTGAAAAATTCATGAGAGAGGCACCTACGAAGGAGTATTTACTAGGAAAGGTAATCGCTTTGCTAGGAATTTCTGGAGGGTGTCGAAGAGAAGAAATTTATAATGTAACCGTAGATGATGTAGAGGATACTGGGTATCAGTTAGTAGTTAGTATTAATCAAACAAAAACACATGTCAGACGGGTGTTTACCGTGATTAACAGTGATGAGATGCAATACTTGGATGTCTTCAGAAAATATTACAATTTGCGACCAAAAAACCTTCCTCAAAAAGCAAGCCAAAGAATTGGTATACATAGTGTTGGGGGAGGGAGGGAGGACCTAGAAAAATCGCTGAATTTCTCAATCTTGAACATCCCCAAAAGTATACAGGCCATTGCTTCAGAAGAACTTCGTCAACGTTGTTGCCCAACGCTGCGGCTTTTATCAATGTTTTAAAACGGCATGGAGGATGTAAGAGTTCAAAAGTTGCTGAAAAATATGTTCGTTTCAAATCGTAGCCGCTTGGTTGATACGATTTGTTAAATCGTTTACATTGTTCACTGGCGTGAGATATATCAAATGTTTCATATAACTCTATAAATAAAAATCTAAGGGCTTTTGATCAGGAGATCTTGACGGCCAAGCTATAGCATCCCCACGACCAATCCTCCGATCTGAAAACGATTTTATAGCCATTTTCGGACCATGATTCCATAATGGGCTGGAGCATCTATCTAATTATCCTGGAACATTTTTCAATAGTAACTGAAAATAATTTTAAATGTAACAAATTTTCAGCATTAAGACGATTTTGTAGAATAAAAGTCCCAATTAAATAATCATTCATCATACCTGCCCAGACATTAACGATATCGATATTGATAATTTCGAACCAGCGTTGAATCTAGAGGGGTAATCGGGGGATACGCTCCCGCTACATACATAAACTGTACGGCACATATTTTATCTCTAGCTGTTGTGCGCATCAAAAAAAAATCCAGAAATTAACAGGGTGCTTCATGTAATGAGATATCGACAAACATGTTAAAACATCGTCTAACTGAAAATGAACTAGTGAATGAACTTTACACAATATACAAGCCATACTTAAAGAACCTAGTCTTAAAATTCCCGAAGCAATCGATATTAGATGGTTAGTTCTTTAGATGCCATAAAACATTGTTGTAGATCTATACTTATGACCTGTGAACATTTACACCAAGTGGAGCAGATTTGGCATCCCAACCCAACCATCCTATCTTTGCAATATCTGTTTTAGTGACGAATGCACATTTTTCTAAATGGATTTGTTAACCGACAAAATGTAAGATATTGGTGCGATGAAAATCCCCAGTTTTCCAGGAAGGCCACACAGCAAAAATTGAATGTGTGGATAGGATTATTTGGCGACCATATCGTAGGTCCCTTATTTATCAACGGAAATCTTACTGGGGAATTGTGCTTGAACATGCTGGAAAACCTCATCCATCCGTTAGTAGTTGAGATTGCTGAAAATAATCCAATCGAATTTGACATGGATATCATATTTCAGCAAGATGGCGCTCCTCCAACAAGTTCGCAATTATCACGATGGATTGGTCGTCATGGTATAAAAGAATGGCCTACGCGATCCCCTGACCGTACTCAGTTGGACTTGAAAGTTTTTCAAACAGAACTCGATTCCCTGTATCTTCATAAAAATTTATTTTTGAATGTGCCTCTTCGATCTAAACATCATATTTTATTAAATGTGGGTGTCTGGATATGTATCTAGATTTAAAGATCTTATTCAACGATCCTAACAATTATAGCTTTCCCCCTTATCAAATATACGAGTTTCACCTGTGTTCATAAATGAGCTTCTCTTTGAAGCTACCTTTCTTAATGATACCCATTTAGAGTTTTCCGTATTTACAAAACTCCATTACCATTTTTAATGTATCCTGGGCGCATTTCATAAGTTTTAAGTATTCTACAAAACTTAGTCTTACTAGTTTGACCTGCTAATAACTTTTTTAATTTATATCTTTCGTTATAAACAAGTGCTTGTTGTGAAACAAAATCGGTAGCGCCTTTCTAATGGTTGGAATAAACAATTCGATCTTTTTTTAAAACCTCGATGATATATGGCGTTTCTTTTACCTCATTCCATATTTTGAACCACAATTCCCTTTCTCCTCCGATGCCGTCCAAATTGTAAAAAGTTGCACAAGATGAAGTACTTGCGTTCCATTCCTCCAATGAAACATCTCTCATGTTACTCGGATGGAAATGTGTCAATGAAAATGCGGGCGATTGGTCTGCAGAAAATTTGACTTCTAAAGACGATATGATAGAATCCAGGTAAGGAATTATTAGAGACCTTCTCCAAAATTCGGCTGGAGGGTTGCCTCTGTGCATTCGTCGGCCAGCAACGCGAGTGGCGGTTATATCAACATTCAAATGCTTTGCCATGTCGCTTGCTTTTTTCAAAACATCAGCTGTGACGTTTTCTGAATCTTCCCGATGCTGTCTTAGCACGACGAGATTAGTCTGAATGTGCTGGTTAGCTTTAACTATTGAAGTGTATTTGCTACGGGTTCCAGTATAGAGGAAAACTTTGTAATTAATGCTACTGACACAACAAATGAAGATCTGTACGCCGCTCCATGCATTTGATACGCATTTTTGCTTGTTGCTGCATAACCTCTTCAGCTAATATCTTTAATGCTTCAACAATATCAAGGAAGTGATCCCCTTAAAAACACGGATGCCCTTGTACTTTTCCGACCATCTTCCATCTTGGAAGGGGGAGCAGCTGCCGTCCCCTGGATACGTCCATGGTTAAGTCTGTATAATTTCTGTGACTGAAGAGAAAACATAAAACGTTTATTTCAGAAAACGGATAAAAACAGTTTTGCTAAAACGACAGAACATAACAAGGGTCCTACGGGCAATTCATTTAGGTTAATAGTCGTTATTGTACTGGACTTCCCACCTACAAAACATCCTGAAGTACGAGGGGGTATTGATAAATACTTAGCCTACCATATAAAACGCCACAATATTTCAAAACAAAATTTTATTTATTCAACATAATCTCCTTTAAGACTTATACATTTAGCAGAACGTTCATAAAGTAATTCTAAGCCATTTAAAAAAAAATCTTTGTCTTGGTCTGCAAACACTCCTCAACAGCACATATTGCTTCGTCATTTCTCGAAAATCTTTTACCTTTCACATGTTTTTTGAGTTTTGGGAACAAATAATAGTCTGACGGTGCTAAATCCGGAGAATAGGGCGGGCGGTCACCCAATTCAAAACCAATTTCATCAATTTTTGCACTGTTTCCACTGTTTGGATTGCTCTTTAGTCTATGGGTCATAGTGATGGATCCACGTTTCGTCCATAGTAACAAGCCGATCCAAAAAGTTTGAGGAATCTTCTGCAAAACGGCAGAGATTTTCTTTGCCGTTGTCAATCGAACGCGCTTCTGATCAACGTTCAAGCATCTTGGAATCCATTCGGCCGAAAGCTTTCTCATACTCAAGTCGTGATGAATGATGTGACACACACGTTCATAGAAAATTTGCAATGCTTCTGCAGTGTTCTTATTCCAATACGTCGATTTTCTAAAATCATATCATAGACAGAATCAATGTTTTCCGTAGTGGTCACAGAAATAGGTCTTCCAGGGCGGTGTTCATCTTTCACACCTGATCTTCCTCTTTTATATACGGCAACCCAGTTTTTAACAGTGGCGTATGTAGGACATTGATCACCTAAAGTTTCTATCATATCAGTAAAAATTTCTTTGCCCGATAACCCTTTCAAATATAAATACTTAATAACTGACCGAAACTCGATTTTTCAAATTCTACATTTATCTCAGACATGCCGTTTTCAAAAATTCAGTTTCATCACTGTTCAACTTATGGACGTCAAACTTTGACAACTTATTTATAAAACATCGTAGTTGTAACCGTAGCAATCATATTCACTATTCTTTACTAGAAACTTTCCAGGCTAACTAGATACCAATACCCCAATGTCTGTTGCTGACAGAATAGTGCAACTAAATACAAACTCTTGAAGTAGTAGTTTGTGTTAGTACTTCAGAATATGAGGACCGCTACTTAAGGTCCGTTATTTAGTATTCGCTAGGGTATATGCTTTATGACCTTTTAAGGATCCGTTTTTTAATTGACTTATTAGAAAAACTTCTGTAGATGCCTCTCCCGTCCATCAATTTGTGTTGTTACTGCTGTTTGGCTAGTAGGCCGACTAGGCTCAGTGCCTAGGGCCTCCGAATCTTTTAAGGCCTAGACTCATAGCTGAAAATACATTAACAAAAAAAAAACGAAAACGGCCTACGAAGGTCTTAGAAACCCCTTTTCCGTCTCTCAGCGTAAATTTAATATTACATTTATATTTGTGGTTGTTTTTATTTTCAAGTTTCTTTTGCATTGGATGCAATTAACAGCCAGCTTTGGATATGTTAATGCTGTTTTACAATTTTGGGTAGTCATAAGTGACTCATGCAGGTCATAAGTGACTCATGCAGAAGAGAACCGAAGCTTAAAAAGAAGTGATAACTCAGAAGATGATTCAGATTCATTTATTGTCTGTGTATGAAATGATTATTCTTTAATAGTACT
This sequence comes from Limonius californicus, assembly GCA_014611495.1. Taxonomy (NCBI): domain Eukaryota; kingdom Metazoa; phylum Arthropoda; class Insecta; order Coleoptera; family Elateridae; genus Limonius; species Limonius californicus. The sequence continues at coordinate 11,907 of JABXWE010003688.1, forward strand.
CTATAAATTTAATACAGCTCAGAGCTGTACTAAAAGCAAACATGCATTTATTGTAAAATATAATGGGAAATTTTTAAATGAGATACAAAAAAATTAATGACCATCTATTTAACTTACCTGGGCAACAAAAATACTGACTGTGCATCTAATTTTCAAACTAAGCACCACAAATTTTTCTCCAACGTCTAACCTTGTTCAACATACAAAAATAATTTCTCCATTAGTTTACAAACACTACATGTAACAATTATTTCAAACTGGTAGGTTAGGTTAGGTTAGGTTAGGTTAGATTAGGTTAGGTTAGGTTAGGTTAGGTTAGATTAAATATTCTACAGATGTCTATTTTAATTGTATTTTATTATTTTATTTTATGTCTAATAATTTGATGTTCAATTAAATACAACCCAAATATAATACTTTTCTGTACTATACAGGTAGAGCAATTTCCGGGAAGGCAGCGAGACTTAAAAAATAGCTACAGCAAAATAATTTATTGAAACTCACATTCATTGAAATATTTGAAAAAATATTAGTTTATTATACAAAATAATTAAAATACTGATAATCTCATTCCGTATTAAGGATTTTATGCCTAGGATTTTTTATACTGTATCTAATTAATACATGAAGCTATATCTTAGTTTTCGAATAACAGACATTTACTCTAATTACAATAATTACCCAAATATTCTCTCCACAATCTAAATTCTTTCAGGAGATGAAGCAATTATAGTAAACACATTGCGCAACATCTCTGCAAGAGAACGTCCAGCAAAAAGAAGAAATTTTACATACTTAACGGCACCACAGAAAAAACCCAAGTATGTATTTATAAATGGGCGTAAATTTAAAACTCCCACAACAGGCGTCAATCACACTAATCGTGAATCAATAAAAATAAATATGATGCATTCCTTATGTAAGCCTTACACAATGGCATTAGGGTACAACCTACTACATTTTTAATTTTCACATTTCAAGTATACACAGACACATTAAAAATTCTTAAGACAAATATCTGGAGCAATATCAGCGACGACATTCGGCGAAGATGAGAAGGAAGCGGGGTACCCTGTGGTAGTATCGATGATTGATGAACAAAATCAGCTTTCACAATGATCTCAGATTCAAATACATCTGTCAAATCACTGTGAAAACCAGTTTCGTCTCGCTGACGTCGCCATGACTCGGTGGATTCCATCCAGGAAACCTGGGGGTCCTCATCTCGGATCGGCAATCTGTCGTCAGAGGATCGATCACGCAGTCGTTTTTTCATGGTAAATGGCACCGCTTAATGACAATCATGCAGCCCCAAGACAGTAACAGTGTGAAAAGCAAGATAAGTTTTGTAACACCACACATATGCGAACAACAAACTAAAGATCATGAATGAGAAATTTCATGAATGGGTATGTTGAAACTATTCGTTATCAAACTGTCAAATTCTAAAATATGTAGCAAATATCGCGGTTTGAAGTCATACGTCTATATTTAGACTAAATTATTTATAACAATCACGCTCCCAAACAGTGAACACCATGGTTTACTCCAAGCTCCATTCTAAAGCAAATTTTCGGCGCTCTTGGTCGTCGGTGCATGTCTTCAGCCAAAGTGCAAATTTAACACAAATGCCCGAACTTTACCCTCGAGGTGGCGAAACCGGAAAAGGGCCGGACGGCGTTCTGACCGGAAATTACGCTCCAGCAGTGGGTAATTAAACCTATATTAAATAATTTCTAATTAGCAAAAACTGCTTTCATGTAGGAGAACAATTTAGAGGCCGCGCCCTCCATTAAGCAAACGCATGCAAATACAATTACTAATGTTGTAAAAACGGTAATTAGCCGTTAAAGAGTGTTAAAGTACGAGGGCTTAAGAAAGACCCGCCGACAAAGAGGCGTATCGGATTACACACAAAATCTCTAATTAGTGGTCTGTTTCTTATAAATAAAATTTAACTGTAACATATGGTGGCCCAGACATCAAAACATCTTCTTCACAGGTATTTAGGGGCAATTACGGTCCGATTCGAGTTACAATGTTCGAAGCGGAGCAATCTTATCCGGAATAACTGATAATGTAATAAGAAACTCACGCATGAGGAAAAATAAGACATTTAAGAAGGACGCTATCGCAAGACGCGCAGCTGCGACAGGAAGCACGAAGATAAAATATTGATGACCCGCGACCTTATTTATAATTACAATACAAATTAAAATAAAATAATGTTAAAGAGTTCTCGGAATTAAATAAATGCTGCACCTACTGCATGAAATTTAAGACTTTCTGATACCGATTAACATTCCAATGCAGACGCATGCCCATTGTAAATAGAACGGCTTCAGATCCATTTCTCACAACCTTATTGGTTTTCAAAACAAAGTTATTATTAATTAAAGCCTTAGTATTTAATCTCTATTATGGTATTAAGGCAGAAAAAAAAGTTTTATTACGAAGTACATTAAAACGCCGTTAAATCTAAATATACATACATCAAGCCTAATGTTTTCATTAAGGAGTATAGATTATAATTATGTAAATTGTTTTGTCTTCTGGTGACAATAATAAATTAGGATACACCACAAACATGTTAATTCAACTATTACAGGACAAAATGAATAACTGAAGCCAAGATTGGAAACTGAAAATATATTTGATAACCGATAAACATTTAATTTTAATAGTTTTCTTCATTTTGGCGTCCTATTTAAATTTACGCCCTAAGCCAATACTTATCTACTGTATTTTTCTTTACATTCGTTTTTTTTGTAATCGTAATTCTTAAAAGGTTTTTATTTTAAATCTAAAAAATGTAATGCAGAAGTGGAGAATTCAGTTGTTGCTGTAGTACTGCCGTTGTAGACGAATTGGTTGTTGATTTTTCGCTGGGTTTCACAATACCCTAAAAAGAAAAAAATAATATGTTAATATTAGAACTTATTTAATTATTAATTTAACAATTAATATTAAACGAATCACATTAAAAATCTCACACTAAAATAAATATATCTTGTTGGGGAACCTTCGGAACAAAAAATTTCCCTTACCATTTTCATCGTTTCTAGAATTTGGTGAAAATAATTTTCTTCTACAAAAAGCGTACGAAAGTAGATTCCAAAAACAAGAATAGGTTAATTGCTTTACCTACTATAAAAAAAAGCATGCGGATAACTTTTGAGAACAAATGCTGCATATTTTTTTAAAGGCTCCATTTTCAGCACGGGTTGCGGGGAGTGGTGAAAGGCTTAGGGACATACTGAAGGTCTAAGGGGAGTGGTGAAGATGGAGGGGAGCTGTGAAGGGTTGAGGGAAGCTGTGAAGGGTTGAGGGGAGATGTGAAGGGTTGAGGGGAGATGTGAAGGGTTGAGGAGAGATGTAAAGGACCGAGGGGGCGGTGAAAGGCGAGGTTTGTGGTGAACGATCCAGGTGAGTGGTCAAGGACCGAGGGAATGGTGAAAGACTGAGGGGAATGGTGAAAGACTGAGGGGAGTGGTGAAGCACTGAGGGGAGTGGTGAAACACTGAGGGGAGTGATGAAACACTGAGGAGAGTGGTGAAGCACTGAGGGGAGTAGTGAAGCACTGAGGGGAGTGGTGAAGCACTGAGGGGAGTGGCGAAGGGTTGGGAAAAGTAGAAAAGGCGTGTTGAATGTTCATGTTGTTACGCAAGATTTAAATGACGATACCTTTTTCGTCCTTTCGT
>JABXWE010003690.1:0-19788 GCA_014611495.1 Limonius californicus
AGATCATTTTTATAAGGACTTCCTGACAACAGAGCTGCATAACCTTTCTTCCGCCCATTGTTCCTGCGTTTTGCTTCAGATACATGAGGAACAGGGGCAATATCTTTAGGGCTGACGGAAAATGATGACCCCGGTTGTGGATCACAAGTTTCATCTAGGACGAGGCTATTACTGCTCGACGATCCAGCTTGCAGTGAAGGAACGGCAGGCATGTCGGTGGGTGGTGGCTCTATAGCATTTACTGCTGATGCCATGGCAGCTGGTGGAAGTGGTATTTCCGTTTCCGTTACTTCTGCTGCAGCAAATTCTTCTTCTGAGAAAATGTTCATTGAGTGGTTCAATGCCACATTTCCTAAATCCATTTACTGCATTGAGCGGAACAGCAGCCTTCATGTAGGCTTCCCCAAAAAGACGACTCACCTGAAATTGCGTCACCGTTCGTCCGGGGTTGTTCCTTAAAAACCGTTCGATTGCCTGCACGTAAAAAGTGTTCAGGGGCCCCATGAAAGACACGTCCAAGGGCTGCAGTTTATGGCTGCAGTGAGGTGGTAGGCACACCACAACTGTATGATTAGCCCTGGCCAGCCTAATGAACTCAATGTTTTTAGTATGGGTGGAATGCCCATCTAAAATCAACAGTACTGGATCATCTTCTGTGGGTTTGGTATGCGTTAAAAAATGACTAAACCATTCTACAAAAAGCTCTGTCTGCATCCATCCAGTAGGGTGGCAAGTAAATGCAGTTCCAGGAGGAGCTCTATCCGTCAATTCAGCCTTCATCCGACGACGGGGAAAGATAATGAAAGGGGGGATGTAGGTGCCCCCAGCTGAGATACACATTACCAAAGAAGACAAAACCCCTCTTTCAGCTGAGGTGAGAGACCCAACCTGTCGTCTACCCCTTAAAGATAGAACTTTTGAGCTTTTAGACTGGACTGTAGTGAGTCCAGTCTCGTCAACATTGAAAATTCGATGGGCTGGGTAATTGTGTTTAGCTCTTTCCTCCATCAGGATGTCAAAAAATTTCTTAACAGCCACCTTGTTAAAACCACTTGCTCTTGCTGAAGAAGTTGGCTCAGGCGACCTTAACGTTAACTTTGGATGGCGTTCCTGGAAACCAGCAATCCACCCTTTTCCAGCGATCCTGGTCTCGGTATTAAAATTATGAGGAAGTTTGTTCCTCTCAGCAAGTTCAAATGCTGAACTTCGCAGATCCTTAATAGTCATACCGAAAAATCTCGTCTCCAACATGAGCAGATGGTTGTAGATTTCCTGTTCTTGTTCCATAGTAAAGACGGGCTTAAAACCTCCAAATACCTTTTTGTTGTCTGTAGCACGCATATTTTTGTTCAACACTCTCCTCTTCAAAGTATTCCTTGGAACATTATAGGTGGTTGCAGCAGTTAAGAAAGCCATGCCGCCCTTCAGCGCCTCTATTGCTTTTTGCATGTTACCTGGATCCCACGATTGCCTTTCTCCCTTGCGCTTGTACTTGTAAACCATCGCTCCTGAAGCAAATATATATATATCATATATGCAATAAAAAGTCTATCTGTCAAAACGAGGAACACACCTACTTTTCGTATTACTTGAAAATATTTTTTATATAATATGCATATAGAAAATATGTTATATAAACTTTTTTTAGGTTTAATACTACTACAATATTACGTAACGTGAAGTGCTACAATTAATCGTTTATCACACATAATTATATTTAAAACTTGTTCAAAGTAACAGTAAAAAGGAAAAATAAAGAGAAATAGCGCAGACGGGCATAATGGCCACAGCGGCGGGCATATTAGCCACCTACTGGCCGTTGTGCCCGCCTAGACGCCATTAACAAAAACTTGTTGTCAGTTGTCAACAAACAGCGATTAACCATTTCTCAATACAGAATTTTGTAGCCAAGTTACCACTCTTTTAAAACAATTATGTTTCAAAAACCTAACTTGTTACGTAAATTTGTAATAATTACATAAAGCGAGGACTTACCTTAGATCAGAGGGTATGAAAAACACGAAAATTGGAATAACTCGTGATGTCGCTGTTCTTTTTTCTTCTAGTGACTCAACACAACTAAGGGGACTGTGAGGGTAACCTTCGCGCGTTTGTCGCAGGATAGCAGCACTGTATAGCCTTATAAGCCTTTCTGGCCGTTATGCCCGCACTGGCCATTATGCCCGTCCTTCCCCTATTGCATAATACTGATTCATACTATTTTATTAAAGACTATTGTTTCACATAAAAGTAACTGTTCAAGTACCTACAGTGGATTCTGCTTAATTAAGACACCTTGGGCCTACAACAGTTTGGCCCAATTTTACGAAGTTCCACACAAAATTAAAGAATTAATACTTTTCTTACACTTTAGTAAATTCTTGAATAAAAATATAAATTAAATAATAATTATAAATTCTGGAACAAGAAAATTATAATAAATTCCAAAACACAACAGTTAACTAAGTAAGCCAAAGACGACTCGTGTTAAGTCTTTTTTATCCAGAAAAGCAATTTTACTTGAAAGTGTCAAGTCGTTTCTTGGCAAGGATTATTATAATTTATTCAATAAAATTGTGAAAAAGCGATTCTACACATACTCGCATACGCGCGGTAGTGTAGCTGTTGCCGAATGTACGTTAACTCCACCTTGGCTAACGATGTCTACATGTGAATCCCTGGCACCGAGCTGATAGCAAACATATGTGATGTCTGATGAACAACATTTTAAACAACATATTTCAAGTGTTGTTATCCACTGTATTTCGTAAAAAACTCACTTTAACTGTCTACAATTTTTTTTCTTGTGATTATAAAATGTTGCAGTTGTATAACATGTTTTGGTCTGAAATTTAATGCCCCGATTAAACGGACTAGCGATAGAAATTGATCTTATTTCCTTTATTTGGTTTCTGTTCTTTAAGATTTGACCCAAAAAAGCGGCTGCCCCGATTAACCGGAATCGACTGTATTTACTAATTATAAAAGTGATTTGTCTACATATTTTAAGTTTACTGGTGTTAGCCATTATTATAATGCACTAATTTCTATGTTTTATTTGACGATATTTGACATTTTATATTGATTTATACTTATTTATACAACTGTACTTTTTTCATGATCATTCAGTAATCGTTAGAGTTTTGACATCATTTTTCTACCCTGCTAATAATTATTTGTATTTTAAGGTAAAAAATATTCTACAATTTGAAATGTCAAAGACTTCATTTATATAGTTTAGTGAAGAAGAGGGCATTTTAAATTGATCAGTGTTGTATAGGTAATGATTGTGTTGATGAATTCGTTTACCTACATTAACACGCAAATGCAAATACATATAGTGTTTAAAAAAAAACCGTCGGATAATTTACCCACATACAGGGTTTTTCAACGAAAAGTAGCCACCCTCAGTATCTTTTAAAACAATTTTTTAGTTGAAAATCGCCAAGACATGTCAACAAAGATAGCAAAGGGGACATCTTTTTACCTAAAATCCGAACGTCTGTCATCAACCCCTTAGCCGCCACAGCCACCCCCTCCAAAATTTCAAATGGCACCTTACCATGTGTGACACATCGTTGGAAAGATTATTTCATAAGGAATTCATTCTACTATTTATTTTTTTTATTCGCCTGAAATTGAGACATAAAAGAATTAAAAACTATATTTTGTTTATTTCGGTTAAGCTGCTGAATAGAGCAATTACCGTTAAAGTAATTGTTGAAAGTGACTTCCGTTAACTTCCATACAATAGTACAGACGACTTTGAAAGAGAGAACGAACATCTGCGAGAACTAGCGGTGTCAATTGTCGACATTCTTCTACTATTCTCTGCCTAAGATCTTCAATATTGGCCGGCTGTGTTGCATATACTTTGGATTTCAAATGCCCCCATACGAAATAATCCAACGGAGACAGGTCGGGTGATCTAGCCGGCCATTCGATGGGACCACGTCTTCCAATCCATCGTCCAGGAAACCGATTGTTCAAAAATTCTCGAACGGCGTTGCGGCTCTTGCACAGTCGTTATTTTTGAAATCAAAACGCACAATCTCGATTCTTTCGGCAGTGGTGTAAACCATGTTGACACTTTTATAATATTCAAAATCAACTGAATGTTGACTGACAGATGAAAAAACAAAAGATGAAACAAAAGCATCTAGGTACTGCTATATTCAGCAGCTTAACCGAAATAAACAAAATATAGTGTTTAATTTTTTTATGTCCCAATTTCAGGCGAATAAAAAAAATAAATAGTAGAATGAATTCCTTATGAAATAACCTTTCCAACTATGTGTCACACATGGTATGGTGCCATTTGAAATTTTGGAGGGGGTGGCTGTGGCGGCTAAGGGGTTGATGACAGACGTCCGGATTTTAGGTAAAAAGATGTCCCCTTTGCTGTCTTTGTTGACATGTCTTGGCGATTTTCAACCAAAAAATTGTTTTGAAAGATACTGAGGGTGGCTACTTTTCGTTGAAAAACCCTGTATAGAACGCATGAAACCAAACAAAAAAGTCTGAATCAACATATGTTTGCAAACTAACTGTTCTGAAGATAGAGGCGATTCTGTCAATCAATAAACTGCAATATTAGGCTTCTTATTTACCACAAAAACAAAATTTAAGTTGTTATTATTGGTTTACTGTACACCATTATATTTTGTACAGTATCCAACGGGTACAAGCCCTTACTGCTTCTGATTCTGCCGCAGTTGCAGAGCAGTTTCAAGGTATCATAGCTCAACTCCGCGATAAGGTTTCTACACTAGAAGATAAACTTGCTGCTGCTAAGGAGGAAGCCACCGAAGCCCAGGATAAACTTGAGCAATATTCGATGCGTAATAATCTACGCATTTTTGGAGTACCTGAAAATGTGGGTGAGAACATCGATATGGTCTTAATTGACGTATTTAAAAAGAGGATGGGCTTGGACATATCTCTGGAATCCATTGATATCAGCCATCGATTACCTGGAAGAGAATCGCAGTGGCGGCCTATAATTGTTAAATTTGTAAGTCGTAGAACGAAACACTTAATATACAGCAACAAGAAGAAGTTAAAAAATACAAAAATTGTTATCAAAGAAGACTTAACATGGAAACGAGTGCAACTTTTAAAAAACGCAGCTACTGTCTTAGGGCAGAAAAATGTATGGTCTTCTGAAGGCACCATCTATGGGAAATACGGCAGCAGAATCCATAAAATATTGAAGAGTGTGGACTTGGATCAATTTAAAACTATTTCAAGTGGCCCTGTAGAGTAGTGACCGGGCAAGGAGCAGCTGTTTATCTGTGCGGTGTATGACCTTTTTATTTAGCACACAATCAGCTGAATGCAGTCCCATTCAATAAGCACATGTCACGTCAACATTCGCTCATTATTTCCAAAATTTCAAGAAATTTGCGACTGTATCGAAAGCTTTTCTTATGACATATTTGCCATAAGTGAAACATGGTTATCACATGACGTAAGTAGTGAGTTGCTTAGTATAGAAAATTATCATCTTGTTCGTAGGGATCGAGGTGTGCGTGGTGGAGGTGTTTGTATGTATATACGTAATTGTTTTCAATTTAAGATAATACCTTCCAATAGTAATATTGAACAACTGTGGGTTGAAATTAAAATTAATAATGCAAACTTAGTAATCGGAGTAGTTTATAAACCTCCAACTTTAAACTATAAGGTATTTTGTGATGCACTTGAACAATCGCTTGCATTGGGTACTGCTATGTCGAATAAAATAATTTGTCTAGGAGATATAAATATTGATCTATTAAAAATATCTAATCCCGATACTAATTATTTCAATACAATGATTGAAACTTTAAACCTTAAACAAATAATCACAGAGCCTACAAGATTATTAGCTCTACTTGATATCATTTTAATCTCTGATCCTAATCTAATAAGCAGTTCTGGAAATCGAGAACTACATCTTTCTGATCATGAACTGATTTACTGCAGCTTACGTTTAATTAAACATAAACCTGCTCCAATCTATAAAACGTACAGAAGCTTCAAAAACTTTGATATTAACAGCTTCTATTATGATCTCAATCAGTTTCCATTTCAGCATATTTACGAGTTAGTGGATGTTAACGATAAAATTACACTGCTTAATGCGGGTATACTTGATGTGTTTAACAAACACGTTCCAATAAGAACTGTTAGAATAACCAGAAATAGAGCTCCTTGGATCACTGATAATATTAAATTACTCATGTCATTAAGGGACAAGGCTAAACACAAATTTAAAAATACGCGTAATCCAGTGCATTGGGACTACTATAAGTCATTGCGTAATTTCATAATCTTCTCAATCCTCACGCTATTAATGACTTTTTTGTTAACTCAATTCCACCAGTCAATAATGATACTGCTGATCTTGTTAATTTTTACACCAACAATAGGTTTACTGATAACATAAATAATTTCAGTTTTAACCTGGTCACTGAAACTCAAGTTAGGTCTCTAATAAACAATCTTAAAAGTAATAGTACTGGTACTGACGGTATTAACTTAAACATTATAAAATATTGCTGTCCGTTGATAATCCCCTATATCACTCATATATTGAACACTTGTTTGCTTGCTAATATATTTCCCGATGAATGGAAAAAAGCCTTTGTCATTCCGGTACCGAAATCTTCAAGTCCTGTGGGCTATAAAGATTTACGTCCAATTAGTATTCTTCCTACTTTGTCAAAAATTTTGGAAAAGGTCATGGAGTTGCAATTACGAACGCATTTGAACAAATATAACATAATACCGGAATGTCAAGCGGGTTTTCGCCCAGGTCATAGTTGTATGACAGCGCTTACCAATGTAATAGACAACATAATTGCAGGATGTGATAAGGGTATGGTGTCGGTTCTGGTATTGTTAGACTACAGTAAAGTATTTGACATGATTGATCATACAATCATGTGTGCCATAATGACTTTTATAGGCCTTTCTAATGACGCTGTTTCTTTGTTCATCAGTTATTTAAGTAACAGAAGCCAAATAGTTAAACTTTCTGATTCATGCTCAAATTCGCGAGAAGTTTTACGAGGAGTGCCACAGGGATCTATTCTTGGTCCACTCTTATATATTATCTATACATCCACATTTCATGGTTATGTAACAACATGTAATACTCAGATGTATGCTGATGATACTCAGTTATATTGCTCTTTTATGATTGATAATCTCCAGCAGGTTATGACGGGTATTAATCGTGACTTGGAGAGTATATCTAATGTATCAAAAAATCACTGCCTAAAAATTAATCCCACTAAATCTGTAATGTTGTTCTTTGGTAATAAGAAAGATGTAGCAGTGCTTAAAAGCGATCTCAACATCAATATCGACGATGTTGCACTTCCAGTATTTGAAGAAGTTAGAAATTTGGGTCTTATACTTGACGGCAGCCTGAGATTCAAAACACATATATCGAATTGCACTAAAAAAGCTTACCTAAACTTGAAACTCATATATCCCCACAGATTATACCTATCGGTAGCCATTAAAACAATTTTGTGTGAAGCTCTTGTAATGTCCCATTTTGCCTACTGCTCTCAGGTATACGGCCCATCTCTTACATATGACTCCAGTCAGCAAATTCAAAGAATACAGAACTCTTGTATAAGACTCATCTTTGGTATTAGAAAATTTGAACATGTTTCACATAAATTACCTGTATTGGGTTGGCTATCTATGGCAAATAGAAGGAAATTGCAAAGCGCGACTTTTTATTATAAAATTATATTGGAAAAGCAACCATCGTATTTACATCGTAAAATTTCATTTAGGGAAGATGTGCATAATTTAAATATTCGTTTTAAAGGTACCATCACGCCACCTCTCCATAAGACGGCTCTCTTCCAACGAAGTTTCACTTACCAAATATCAAAATTTTATAATTCTCTTTCCATGGAATTTAAAACATTCTCTATTTCGCACTTTAAATATCAGTACAGGAAACTCCTGCTTAATGAACAGTCGCAAAACTAACTTCTTGACAGAGTTTTTTTTTTAAGTTGGTGTTTTGGAAAGTGTTTTATTTCTGGCCTGGTAATTCTTGGTTGGGTGTGCTGCATTTGGTTGTTTTGGGGCTTCTCTAATTTAATTTAATTTAATTAGTCTAATTTGTCTGAATTTAATTCGAGTTAATTTAATTTAATTTAATCTAATTTAATTTAATTAATTTCTTTTCATTCCATTTCATTGATGTGTAGAGGATTTCTTTTTTTATTCTTTTCTTTTTAGTATTAGGCATTTGATTCTTAATATGTTTTTTCTTCGTAAATCAAGGTTCAGTGGAAGAGCAAGCGCATCAGCTTGAACTGCGCCTTGTGATTTCTCATAATTTTGTAATTTATTATTTGTATAATGTGCAATATGTCCTTTGGGAAATAAAGACCTTTATTATTATTATTATTATTATATTTCAAGAAACGTGTTTTTTAGATTTATACTGAGAAAAGTTGCAGTAAATCCAAACTTTGTGCCAATATTTTATTTACTGATACGATTAACGGTATCATTAATCTGCATTCAAGAATCTTCACACTGTTCTCGATTTTAATTAAATGTTTGGCTGGAAATCTTGGAAGACCGTCTGATTGTGCTAGTATTATAACAAACCCCAATAGCTATTATAAAATCAAAAAAATACTTTTTAGCATTTTATGGTAGTTATTCATGTTTCAAAATTAATTTTTTATAAAATTACTTCCATTAAGGGGCTCAGCAAAATTATCTTATTTTTATGATATATAGACTTAATTTAGTGAAATTTTTCACCTTATTACAAATTACCATCCTTTATGAACATAATCTGCACAATCCCAATCTCAAAGTTTATCTAATTTTCATAGAAACAGAACAATTCCAAGACTACTGTTTATTTTGTCGTATATTATCAGTAATGTCTTCTACATTGGCTACAGTTCAAAGCCCTAAAATCCAGATTTGGATAGAGAAACTAATTTAAGGGTTTGTGGATGTAAAAAGTTGTATTTAAAATTTGAGCCAGTTTACAAACCGCTTAAAGATCCAGCTTGGCACACAATTCCTATCTGAAAAGGGATGATGCACGGCTGAGTAAAGGAAAAGCATCTACTTAGTAATAATGATATACAAAATGCGTAGCATACATGTGGCTGCCAACAATGCCATTACTATTGCCACAGATTGTACAAAAGTTGTACACTTGGCTAATAAAACTGTAATTTTCAAAAATACTATTTTAGTTTTTATTCCGTCTTAAGTCGTTCACTGATAAAGAGTATTAAAACAATGAAAGTGTTAATTTTGTTTATTGTTACGACTGCTATTGCACTTTAAATCATCAAGTGTACAGGGAACTGGATCCCAGATTAGAATCAGTTGAGTAAGTCGGCATAGGGTAGCTATTAGATCTACCAGTACATCCAACTCTGTATGACCAAAAATAGCAATTTTCAAGAGGTCTTTTCTGTACTAAAAACCATTAAGTACAAAAAGGAATACTTACGCATTTCACAGATTGGTATAATCAGACTTGTGACTTTGGTATGCTATATTATGAGTCCTACCATAGTGACAAGTAGCCAATTCATTTACCCATAAAAATTTTCAACAAAGTTCATTGTAAAGTATGCAGAAGAAAGAACGCACCAAATCTAACATGAGCAGAATTACTGTCTAAAAATTACTTACAAGTTCTGCAATGGTTTTGCAAATGCTATGGGGAAGTTTTAAACATTCCTCTGTCATTGCCGTATGTAACTTGAGCATGGTCTGTTTGAATTCAGTTTGGATGATGTGGGCTTTTTCCGCTACTAAAACATACAATAATATGAATGTATTATTTTTATAGATCAAGATATTTATCAAATTACTTTCATTCTCTACTGCTTTTAAATAAGAACTTATTATATCTCGACGTAGTTTAGTTCTGTTGGGTTTTATGTCTTCAGTGTTATTTTCAGACAGTAGTTTAGGGACTTTAGTTCTCGGCATGTTCTATTTTCAACAGATTATTCTCCGGAATACTGTAACAAGTAAAGTTATGCAAGTTAATACAGGCCAATAATGATGTTTCCAATGTAATTATCATTCTAGCAGGTTTATTCTAGTTATTTCTGTAGGAATAATCCTTGCTTTACATATATCAAAAAGGTCTTACGGTTACAATAAACGCCAAGGTTCGGGTAGTAGTTGCTAGATATTCACGTAAATTATAGTGGGTTGAAAAGTTTTCCTATTACAAATTGTGTGTTTAGATAATTTCCGTTACAGAGCTCAATTTCAAACCTTTCACAACAACCAGGGTTGCCAACAATAGATTCTCTGAATACACTAAATGGGACAGAGGAATCCACCAGAAATACACCAAAACAGTGGCGTAGTCAGATATTTGGTTTGGAGGATCTGTATATCGAAAATTTACATTTTTGTTGTATGGTACTTTATTAGTTAAAAAATCAATTAAATCAAAATACTAAATTGTCTGTTTAATTAGAGCTTCTAATATTTTAACATGTTTTACAAAAATTAAAAACATTAAACAATGCAAAAGAACAATTGTTCAGTTAGCATATTGCTAAACACAAGGTGACGTAAATAAATCGTTCACCTAGAGTCTTTGTACTTCATTACTTCACACCAAAATTGTTTCGTATTTTTAGTTTCATTCCATTTAAATATGTGAATGTTGGCCTACATATTCCGTATAATATGTTTAATATTTTGACCGACACGTCACGTCCTAACTCCTAAGCCCTCCGCCTTTCGCTCTGGCTCTACTAGAGCGCGTACTTAGCCATTTAATTAAAAAGAGTGCACTTTTAACCCAGTAATAGATTCAACCTTATAATACAATGTATTTTTAACATTTCTTGCTATACACCACATTTTGTCACAAGCGCACTAGAACGTAAACCGAGTCACTAGAAGAGGCTCCAATATATCAGATCTAGTGTAAAATACACTGCAATCAAATATAACTACCCTACGCAAAAAAGGCGGTCTCGAACCAGTGTTGCCAAATTAAAAATCACATCAAATCCTGAAGCTTGAATTTTAACTACTCATCTCAAACTAGAGATTTTTCCGCGTTTATAAAATTAAATACAATCATGTACCTAATTATCAGGAGAGCGATACGTATCGCAGCGCACCTATTTTAAGAGCTGGAGCTGCTATAGTAGTTTTCATAAGACCACTGGTAACAAAACAAAACCTTGTAGCATATTCTACCAGATTACAAAAAATTTGGTTAACTGTAGTTAGAAGTGTAACCGCAACATGCGTGGCGCATTGAGCTGGGATCAGCTCATGTTTATGTTTGGAGTATCAATATGCGTACACAATATAACCCTATGTCAATATCATTGCACTCATTCTCTTAATGCGGATGCTTAAATGCATCCTCAGTTGTCCCGCACAATCTTTTATTTAAATTAAATACTTTTACGGTTTCTGCAGATATAGAACAAAAACTACAACTTAACGATAGCTACACAAGTTAAAGCGGCTTTGCAGCTCTTTTAATTAAGTATCTTGAAACAGTTGTATAGAACCTGCTCCGATTTATAATGCAATTCAAATACTGACATTTAGTAGGTGCGAAAAGTTATGTAGCTTATACGAAAATCGTAATTTCTGTAGATGTATGCAGAAATAAATATTTTGTTTGTTAAATTAAGTTTTAAATATCTGTAAAAACTTAACTATAGTTCGATAACTATTACATAATTGTAGTACATGTTATAAACTGCATGGCTTAAGCATAGACATTTTATTTTTCACAGCCAATAATATCGAAAATGTTGTTGATCATTTAGTTTAACTTTTCTACGACCTCTCTTTCCTCATCACTCACAAATTCTTTATATTGAACAGCGCACATATTCATGAACAATTTTTGCTTTGCTAACATAAAGTGTTGTTCATTAGCCGAAATATATTTCTAATAGTGCCTACATATTTGTATATGTAATTTATTAGCATGTGCGTAAATAAAAATGATAAAAATAACTTGTTTTAAAGTTGGAAAATAACGTTGTATTAAGAAAGCTGAACTCGTATCAGGAACTGTACTTCTATGAATTTTTTTGAGGTATTGAATAGAAGATTTTAATTTGAGCAAGAAGCAGTATCTAATTTAGGCTGATTTTCTGGTTTTAATTGGAAAACATTTTATTTTTTTTGTAAATAATTAGTTCTATGTAATCGTAAAAAATCATAACTCGTAGGGTAGGTACTTCAAAATATTGTGTGTTAAAAGTAGTTGCACTGTTTAATTGGTTGTCAGTGTCGGACATCTGCTTAATTCTTAAATCTGTGGTAAGTATTAGAGGTTATGTTATGTAACTTGCATTGATTCGCAGATTTAAAGCTGTGTACCAGTTTATAATGAAATTGTTCACGTTTTGAAATATAAGTAAGTAGCCACGGATATATTGTAGTTCTGATTACATTAAAAGATGGTTAGCTTATTGTGAGCATTCGTAATTTCAGGTTATTAATGTCACTTAAAATTGGTCAACTAATTAGTCGCTATTCAATAGTAATTTTGCTTCCTACTTTTGTAGCAAGCACTATATACGCAGATTATAGCTACACAAACAAGTGCAAGCAGCAGAAATTAGAACAGTCGAGTTAAGATGGCATTACCAAAAGGTGCATACTGGTGCGTACTTCCATTAATTGGATATGGTATTGGATGGTTCATAGACCGAAAAGAAACGGAGAGAATGGTTTTGTTTAGAGATAAGAGTGCATTATATGGACGAGGGTTACAACCAGGGGCTGCCCCATCGTGGCCATAATCATCTCTTGCTGATTTAGTTTTATTGTTATCCTAACCTAGTTCTATTATGCATGAAAATTATATGAATTCTGTAGATTTTGTTTTTGTGAATAATAAAGAAGTTTTAGTGTAACTATGTATATAATATTTATTGAAATATTTATATTCAATTAAACTTGGGAAGTATATAGACAGGATGTTAACAATCTTGAATTTTATTATTTTAAGGCTATTAAACTGCCTTGCAATTTATTAACTAAAATGAGCCTTTTCTATTATCATCGTAGGTAGCTACATTATTATGCAACGTTTTCACATATTGGTTTTTCTTAATCAATAGATTTGTATCTAAGGTGAGGGTTTCGGTGCATAAACATGATTGGAAATCTGTGTCCTAGATCTCGCCCCAATCACAGCAAACAAGATCAGAATAAAGTGAAAAAATAACTTACAACTAACTTACATTTATTATATTTGGACTTAGTTTATGTATCTAATTTTCTTAAGAATCGAACAATATTACAACTCTATAACTAATTTTAGTTGCTTTGCATAACCAGCAGTAACTTCGTTGTACAATTAGCAAAGAGTTTCACATAGAATGCTTGGAAAACCGCGTCCTACATCTCAACCAATCGCAACAAACGACTTAGCTAAGCTATTTCACGAATAGAAATACATACACTTTGCCAAAATAAAGAAGAGAATATCATGGATTGCCTACGAAAAGGCTACATTAGGTTGTGAATCCCCAGGCCAGTTTAAGATTCCCATAATTGTGATACTGTACTTTTTCAATGGGCTTATATTTGATTTTGTAGCAAAATAATAATTTGTTAGGTTATCAACTTGGTTACTACAAAGCAAGATGATGGAATTTACTTGTATCACATTTTAAAGTTTGTCTATAAAAATGTAGATACCAATTTGTGACAAAGATCTACTTTGATGGGCTTTAATTTAATCAATCATACTTTTTCAAAGGACTAGGTTAACAGTTTGAGTAAGTAAGGACAAGTATATCAAATGAAAGTGATATAATATTGAAGTTTCTGGGGTGTCCATTCTTTATCATCTTGTAAAATTTTTTTCTAATAACTTGCAGCTTAGAAGTGACCCTGAAGTGGAGGAGATACACAGTTTGCTTACAAAATGAAACAACAGGTAATAGGGGGCCAGAGTGCGTACATTTAGAGCATTTTTGAAATGTAGAAAATAGTTCCAATTTTATGTATAATACTTATATGGCTCTTCCACAACAGAGAGCTCTCACTATTAAACATTTTTTTTTAATATAGCACAATTTGTTGCTGTATTTATATGCCTCATAAACCTTTACTACCCCGTTTTCAATAATCATTAAATCTGTGATCTTTTCTGGAACCGAAACTGTTAACGTGGTCTTTTGAATTACAATCTTGTAGTAGCGAAGTATTTCATCCTATAAAAATCCTGACTTTTAAACTCTGCATTTTAGATGAAAATATCGTTCAAGAAGAATGCTGCTAATCTCTTTGCTTCATTCATCGTAATTCCTTTATTCTGTTTTACTGCAGACGTTTTGCTACTACACTATTCCAAGTGTCACTTGGCGTTCCCCTACCACTTTTCTTATTTGTCCCAGCTTTCCATAATTGTCCAACAGGTCTTTTAACTTCCATACAGAGTAATGTCCTCACCTTTCAAAGAGGATCGCTCCAATGGTACACGGATGGGTCAAAGATGGGGGGAAGGAGGCACTGGCGCGGGCGTATATGGCCCTGGCTGCCGCATTTATGAAGCCCTTGCAAGCAACCAGAATTACATCTTCCAAGCTGAGGTTTATGCCATAAACCTCTGCACTAGAAAAAACGTCATGAAAGGTTATAAAGGTGCAACAATCGGTATTCTAACAGACAGCCAAGCAGCAATAAAGGCTCTGAAAGCCTATACCTGTGAATCCAAGCTTGTCTGGGAATGTCTGGGCAACCTCGAGCAACTGGCCAGCAAAAACCACGTAACTCTATGTTGGGTTCCAGGGCACGAGGGTATATCAGGCAATGAAAAAACCGATGAACTCGCAAAAAGAGGTGCAACAACGGCATACACTGGACCTGAACCTTGTTGTGGAATACAGAAAAGCCGCATCAAGCACGAGGTCAGCCTATGGGAGGAACAAATGAAATCCTCGTACTGGGAAAACACACTAGAATAACGTCGGGCAAAACAGTTTATAACCATTTCGCAAAACAAAGCAAGGAACGCTTTGTCTCTCAGCAAGAAAGAGCTGCAGACCATCACTGGTCTTTTCACAGGCCACACTCCATTAAAATACCATCTATTTAAGATTAGTAAGGCTGAGGACCAAATATGCCGTCTATGCAATGAGGCAGCAGAAACGGCTGAACACATCCTATGCAGATGCGATGCTGCTGGTCGACGCAGACACAACATTCTCAAAGATTCTTTAAGAAGCGCCTAAATGTAGGCAACTCAATTTACTACTTACTATTTGTTTCCACAACGACGGAAATTAATACAGGATAAATAAAGCCCCCTTTCCCAATTTTCAAATTCAAATTAAATTTAAAATAAATTAATTAACAAAATGTTTCAAATCTAAGCAATCGAAAAAACCGAAATTACGAAGCAAAAATGAACTATTTGAAAAATTTACAATAACTAATTCAAAAATTAACAAAATTATAGTAAATATTCTAAATGTCGCCCCCCAGCTTCTACACACGAAGCACATTTACGAAGTAAATTCCTGCACACCGCTTCAAATATACCAGGAGTCTGTTGAACTTCTTCCCATGCAGCAAGAATACGCGCCGTAAGTTCTTCTACAGTTTCAACTGGGGTAGCATACACTAACGTTTTAACATGACCCCACATAAAGAAATCAAGTGGGGTCAAATCAGGAGAACGTGGAGGCCACGCCACATGCCCCCCTCGACCTATACATGTGTTGGGAAAAGTGTTATTTAAAAATTCCCTGACTTCCGCCGAAAAATGAGCAGGTGCACCATCGTGCTGCAACCACATTTGAGGTGGAACATCTTCCAAAAGTTCAGGCAGGACATGGCGCATGAAATTTAAATAAATTGCTCCTGTTAACCTTTGGGGTAGCAGATATGGTCCAATGAGTCTGTTAATTCAGATTTCTCCGAGTTAACTAATGCTCTGGCCAATTGTCTTGGACAAAAAGCTCGTGGTAGTGTTGTAAGTCGTACTACCACTTACTGACACTTCTAAATAGGTCTTCTAATTAGTGGACTGTATATTAGACCGTTTTTCTTTAACTTATTTAGAAAAACGGGAGCCCAAAAAACGAACCCTTGCTAGGACAAACCATTCAAACCAAGGGATGAAAGTGAACTGTTTTATTTTACAAATAAATACATAAGTTTACATAAAATGGGCAGAGGATCTTAACTCACTACCTGCAAAATATAAAGACGAGCCGAATGACATTTAAGGGTGTCGGCATTTGCAACTGAAACGTAATCCCGGACTTTCTGGGAAGGACACGGCAATAAACAATGTTTCCAAGCTGTAACATATTTTCACTTAAGTACTAAACAGAGTCTATCGCCAACAATCCCGGCCCAAATGTTCACTGAAAATCTTTGCTTGTACCCACAGTATAGGGATTTTCATTGTCCCAAATATGGCTGTTTCTACTGTTGAATATTCCTGCTTTCGTAAAAGATGCCTCGTCACTAAACAGAACGTTTACTTGGAATTCTGAATCCTCATTACACCGCCGCAGAAATTCCTGGCAAAATTCTACCCTTCTGGAAAAATCTGCTTGAACCATGGCTTGTACCTTCTGTGGATGGTACGGATGTAGCTGCTGTTCATGTAGTACCTCCCATACTGAAACATGGTTCACTCCCATTTCATGAGCTATGGTTCTTGAACTAGTAGCAGGATTTTCAGCCATTCTCTCCAAAACTTCTTCCTCAAAATCCACCGTTCGCCTTGTACTGGTAGCTCCATAGTTGTGTCTGTTGACAACGAATGCACCTTCCTCCCACAGCCGACGGCAAACTACACTAAAAGGCCTTGTGCGATGGATGATTCCTATTCGGAAAATGTTCTTGGTACAGGCGTGCGTAACACCAAGCAGCTCCGTACATGAGCATCATATCATGCTGTTCAGCAAAAGTATAATTCGCCACAACACAAAAATACGAAACAGAACGAAAATAACGAAGAAAATAATTATCAAAAAAATCACAGAACGAAAAAAACGAATTATAAGAGGTAGGCACAGAAAGAAACGAATGCAAGAAAAGTCCAAAAATATCGAATTGTGTCAAAATTGACGTTATTTGAATGCATGTATGTCTAGATCGTACAAAATAATTTAAAATGCAATTTGGTTTGCCTATTTTCAGGTACTTCTTAAAGAATCTTTAATAGGCCCTATTTTCTAAAGGAAACACTTTTGTCCACATATTTTTTAACAAAAGTTGTTTGCTTTGTTGTGTATTACAAGTCCTAGAAGTTTGTCCCTACAATTCATTAACACCCTGTATAGTTCTTGACTGATAACAGTTTAGTAGCGGTAGGACTAGAATTTCCTATGCGCATTGTCTTTCGCATTTGTCGTTTACTTCGCATTCGTTCTTTGGCGGTAGAACACGTCTTGGTTGTGTTTGATAATAGTTTGTATTGAAATTACTGTGATTTAAGTGTAAGAAACAAAATGACTAGTAAACGTACCTCCAATATTTCTAATTCAGAAGAAGAATTGTTGGTAAGTATAAAATTGATTTTATTCATTAAAAAAGTTGTAAATAGGAAATCTACCTTAAAACTACAACTTTAATATAACTTTATAGGTTCAGGCGGAAAACGAAGCTGCAGTACAACCATCACTGGATTGGTCCAGTTATCGCTCAGCAATACTTAGGACACCTCAGTCTATGAAATTGATGCCCAGTTCCGTGCAAAGTATGATTCTTGCATGTGATGGTAAATACTTTAATATCATATAAATAGGTGTTAGGGTGGTAAACCAATTTATTGTTACAGAATTGGATACAGCAGGTTCTCTGGAGGTGTTGCCAGAGAAACTGGAAAGCGGTATTCAAGCAACCCCAATTGTTATGAATGTACGAGAAGCCAATAATGGCCCTATTGTGCGACCTACGCCAAGAAAGAAAAGTGCAGAAGCCATATGGACTGAGGTAGGAAAAGCAAAATTGGAGGTAGCCAATTTGCAAAAAGAATTGCTGTTGGAAGAGCGTGCGAACCAGAGGAAGCTGTCAGAGTTAAAAGTTCAACATGCAAAAGAAATCCACAATCTAACTATAAAAATGTTAAAAGAAGAATATGCCTTTAAACGGCAAATATTAGAGGTTGAATTAATAAATAAAATTTAATTACGAAATAAGTGTAAATTTTATTAAATATTAATAAATAAGTTCATATTTACATTACATTTTTATTAATACTAATAATAAATAATAGAAGGTTTAATTTTTACCAAATAAGTCCACATACCTAATACAATTTTCTTTTTAAAGTAACTTCATTTCAATTCAATTCACTTCAATTTCAAATGAATTCCAAGGCCTGATATGGGAAATCTTTTTCATGCCAGTAGTTAGGTAACCCACATGTTCTAGACCAAACTCATTTATTGTAATTTTTAAAGGAAATAGGCCCACTTTCATACAATTTTCGAAAAAACAAGCTGTTTTTAACAAAACCACCCTAAAAACAGCTAATTTGTCTGGAGCAGATTTTTTGAAACGTCAAATATTAACAAAAAATGGTGTATTTTAACGTTTTTAAGCGTTGAGGTTTTTTGGAACTTCAAAACAATAAATTTTTCTAGATCAGAGAGGCGTTGAAGGAGTCTAGTCTTTCAACCAGTTTTGACAGATGGAATTTAAAATTCTGCTCCAGTAGATTTATCAAACTTGATAGATGGAACAAGAAAATTTTTCTTTCATAGTGAAAATCGGTATGAAAGTGGGTCTATTTCCTTTAAAAATTACAATAAATGAGTTTGGTCTAGACTCTAGAACACGTGGGTTACCTAACTGCTACAAAAATTATAACTAATGATTCAAAAATAAAAATCTGGTCTAGCCCTAATCGATTAGTTTAATTAAAAATAATATAATAATCAGGGTGCGTAGCACCACACCCTGGACTTTCAATCCAATCTGATCTAGCTATTCAAGTTTAATTTCAAAATGGAAATCGACTTCAACAAAAATCTGGTCTACCAATTTACATATTTATAAATAATCCTTAACAAATTTTTTTCTTAATAAATGGAAGCTAGAATAAGAAAACTAGTAAGTGATCTTAGTATATCGCAATTGATTAAACGTTTTAATGATCCTAATATTAAAGAATATGTTATTGATGAAATTAGAAAACGAACCAACTTGAATTGGCTGAGAATTTCATGCAGACAAAAATTATCAGATGATTTTATAAGACAATTTCAAGATAAAGTTGATTGTAATAATATTTCATTACATCAAAAATTATTAAATTTTATAAGAGAGTTTCAGAACAAGGTTGATTGGGAAAATATTACATGCAGACAAAAATTATCAGAAGATTTTATTAGAGAATTTCAGGATAAAGTTGAATGGCTTGAGGTTTCATGGAAACAAAAATTATCATAAAACTTTTATTAGAGAATTTCAGGACAAAGTTTATTGGGAAGTAATTTCATGCGAACAAAAATTATCTGAATCATTTATCAGAAAATTTCAAAATAAAGTTGCTTGGGAATTTATTTCATGTGATCAAAAATGATCTCAATCATTTATTAGAGAATTTCAAGATGAAGTCGACTGGGGAGGAATTTCACGAAAACAAATTATATCAGAAAAATTTATTCGAGAATTTCAAAAGAGGGGTAATTGGGAAAATATATCAAGGTATAAAAAATTGTCTCTAATTTTTTTAAGAGAGTTTGAGAGCAGAATAGTTTTATATGAATTAAAACTCAACAAAAAAATATCAAAAAACATTTTAGATGAAAT
>JABXWE010003691.1:0-10500 GCA_014611495.1 Limonius californicus
GGTACACGTACAATTACGTACGGCCATGCCCCCCCTTTTTTTCAGGATTTTTTTCAGGATACCATTACATTTATCCCCCTCTTCCACCATTGTTGCACTCCGATTAACAGAAAACACTACACTCTTATTTAACAATACAGATACCCGAGGAAGCTATAAACACCAGCCCAGGCCAACCAGCCACCACACTAACCACCAACCCAGCATCAGCCCATCAAGATGCCGCCAACCCAGAAGATGAACAAACGAAGCCCAGGACTGAAGAGGCCCAACGCCTAGAACGTTCCACCGCCATAGTATTAAGTTAACATAAATAAAAATGCAATATCTTAAGTTTTTGAATAAACGTATTTTCACTTCAATTCAATTCAAATTTCACATATTCAGTTTTACTGCAGAGTGCATTGATTAAAGAGTTAAACTTTGCTAGTATTTCAAAGTGTAAACGTGGTGCCGCAGTTTGTAATAAGTGAACGAGGTAACAAAATTGGTTACATCCACCAGAAAGAGAAAACCAGTGGTGAAAATATTATATGGAATTGTGGTAATTACAACAAGAAATATTGTCGAGGAAGAGTGCATTAGTTTACATGATAAAGTGGTAAGAAGTGCCCCTCACAATCATGTTGCGGATGCTGCAAAAATCGGAGCAAAAGTGGCTGTTGCAAATATAAAGGAAATCGCCAAACAAGTAAAACTAACTACCCAAGCTGTATTGGCAAACATGTCTTTGCAACTACCTGCAGCAGTATCGGCCCAACTACCTCCTGTTATGGCTTTAAAGCGAACAATTGCAAAAGCCGTTCCAGCAAACTCAAGAAGCCTGACGGATCTTACATTTTCTGACGAATACAAAAATATAAACGGTGAAGCGTTTCATGTTATATGATAGTGGTCCCAATGAAAACAGAAATCTTTTGTTTCAACCGCAAGAAATTTGGAACTAATGGAACATTGCAATTATTGATATACGGATGGTACGTTTACTTTAGCTCCACAGCTGTTTAGTCAAATATATACCATTCATGGAGTGCACTACAGTAATGTAATTCCAACCGCGTATGCGCTTCTTCCAAATAAAACGAAAGGTACTTATATTCGCCTATTTCAAGCTTTAAAATTATTAACACCGAAGCTTCAACCAACATATATCATGGTAGACTTCGAAAGAGCAGCAGTGAATGCCTTCAGACAAGAATTTCCCGATGTCGTAAACCGTGGCTGTTTTTTCCATTTTACGCAATGTATATGGAGGCATATACAACAAGAAGGTTTGCAAGTTATATATAGCGAAGATGCTACTTTTACTTTACATTTGCGACACCTGGCAGCTTTTGCATTTGTTCCCGAAGAAGATGTCATTGATACCTATGATTGATAGCGAGTTTTACGTGGAAAACGAAAACTTTTGCTACCCTTAATAAATTATTTCGAAGACACGTGGATAGGTCGCCTAGACATAAGGCGGAGACGAAGCCAACCACTATTTCCTCTCCATTTGTGGAAAGTATATGCATTCGTCGAAGATGATATACCACGAACAAATAATTCTGTTGAACTATAATAAACTGTATTTTTCTATATACATTTATTATAAATCTTAATTACAGGCGCGTCCAAAAGACGCACGTCCAAAAGTCGTCGCTTCCAATTGTCGCACGCGTCCAATTGTCGCACGCGTCAAATTGTCGCGCGTCCAATTGAAGCGCGCCCAACTGACTGCGTCCAATTGACGCGACACGAACTGTAAAACTGTTTAAAACATTGAACTTTTCTAACATATCCTCTCTAAACCGAATACCCTAGAAATATCCATTATTTAGTTACAGAAATTGCTATTTTCTGTTAAATAGCTATTATAATTGGTCTCAATGCTGTTATGAAATAATCAGCTTGCCATTTCTCATTAACAATCCCATACTAAAATGATAGTTTTAATATGCGACTGTAAGAAGTTAATAGATCTTGATTGATCTGGGTAAATTGTAGTTACAGGCGGTAACGACTAACTAACTAACTGAAAAATGACAAACATAAGAGGCGTGCAATCCCCTATTTTTGTCATTGGCATAATTAAAAATTGTAGTTCTTACATGATTTTTATTGTGTTTTGCGAATCGAGTTTTTCCTGTATAAAAATCATAAACCAGAAGTGTCTGATCCTACTGCAAAAAGAACGGCCAAACAGATTGCCTCTTTGCTACACTTTTAATTAGAATTTTCTGCAGGATGTCTTAAAAATGACGAATAAACTCAAAGGTTACTTGAAGTTGCTGTAGTTCAATTAAAATTAGGAAATTTGCTTGGTTACTTGTAGTTCTAAGGATTTTAAAAGTAAGGAAGTAGGTTTTACACAATGCAAATTAATACTTTGTACCAAATGCGTTATCGAAGCAATTATGGCATGAATTTACTGCGCGTTCTCTACTAAACTCTAAAATAATATACATCGTCATATATTTCCCATTAGATTAGATATAGAATTAATGATGAAAAAAGAAAAAAATCATTATTGTCAGGCTAAAGAACAAAAATGTATTACTATTTTTAGTTACACGGAAATAAGCGAAATAACAAACATAGCAGCAATAGCTCCATAGAAACCAATATCCAGGATGTACAAAATTTAATTTGAATTTGTTACTGTACAGGGTGATTCAGAGGAGAGTACGAGTCTGCCATTGCAAAAACAGGCAACCTAAAATACACATCACAAGGTACTGCGATTTCTAAGATTTGATATGCTCGACAGTTTACTTCTAAATTATCAAATTGTTACATTTACTATTTTATGATATTTTAAACCAGTGGGAAACATATCGCAAAGTAGACCAGCAAACGTATGAGGAGAATGTTGGACATAAGCATTTCAAGAGGTTTAGAAGGAAAATATAACCAATTACCTACCTATATATTTGTTTTTGGTAGCTTGTATTTGGTTTATTTTTTGACACAAATCTCCCTCCTTTGCTACCAATTGTATCTGGTCTACGACTCCCTGACCCATGACAGACCTGTAGTATATGTTATGTCGTCCAGCGTTTCGGTGGTCGTCCCCTTGATCATTTTTCTTGGTGTGGTCTCCACTGCAGCATTATCCTTGTCCATTGCTCATCCTGGATCTAGCTAAATGACCGGCAAAATTCCACTTGAGTTCGGATATTGCCTCACCCACATCTTTAATTTTCGTTATGCTGCGTATGTATGCATTTTTCTTTCATTGTGGTAAAGATATTTCAGTTATTTGTCTTAGGCATGCCTTTTCCACAGCTCTCTGTGTTGTGTGAAGTAATTCCATTGATAATTTAAAAATCATACAGGTTTGGATGCCGTCGTCAACACCGGCAGAACACACTTACCAAATAACAAGACGAGTTCGGAGATGTATTGGTATATGTTATTCTTTCAGAAGCTGTCCATACCAATCTTCTCCTTCGGTTTTCCTGTGTTTGATTTTCTCTTCCCAGTGATATTGTATGGCCTAGCTAGATATAATTTCACACATTTTCCATCACTTGGTTTCTGATGATAATGGGAGGGTTATTTTTACACATGACTCCCGTTTTTGCTATCTTCATACGTACTATTTATTTTTAGATATTAGAACAATACCATCTTCATACCACAGATGATTGAGTTTTTCCCATTTATTTGTATCCCTTTACCTTGCAAATTTAACTGTTTGAATATAGCTTCAAGTGCTAAGGTGACAGCTTTGGCGATTGGGTATCACCCAACAACAAACTTCGACTGTTTTGCAATGTAATGACCGAGTTTCAGTCATTTTGCAGAATGTTTTAGTGCGTTTAGGCAAACTGAAGAACGACTTGATTTTATGCAACGTGACTGCATAGTTTAGGTTTTTTGTCAATGGCGTTAAAAGGCGGTGAAACACAAGAGGAACTGGAATCGCAAACGAAAATACGATTACTTCTAGATGTGGTGACTATAATGAAGATGAAACGTGGTTCCTGTATAACCAAGAAAATCAAATTTATAAAAAAAGAATGGACGCAGTCGAATGGCAAATAAAGGCCTTGGAAAAAATGATTAAACCGTCAGCCAAAAAAATGGAAATTGTTGAGATCTGCGGTTCAAAATGTCTTGGGAATAGTTATAGATTACAGTAATAAAGTTTATAGGTTAGAAACACCTAGTGGAATAATAAAGAGGTCCATCTGGAGCACCCGCATTAGACTCTATTCCAGAGGAAAACATACTTAAGTTTGAAACAAGCTGTTTCTTGATCATACAAAATCAAGTCGTTGTTCAATTTGCCTAAAAGTACTAAGGAATTTTGACAAAATGACTGGTACGTACCCGTCAAATTGCAAATTGGTCGAAATTTGTTAAAAATGACAACGTTTAGCAAAATGATTAGACATTTTGCAAAACGACGGATTATGCGAAACGTCTGTGACGTTTATATTTAATAATTTGAACGTATTGGCTACCTATTATTGCGTTCACTTGTGATTCCATCATTGTTCCAGAGTATCAAACGCTTTTTGGTAGTCAACGAATGCCATACAGAGGTTCAGGTTGTATTCTATTGTTTCTTACGTTAGAAGTTTCATTGTTAGAAGGTGGTCACATGTAGTACATTGTTATTTGAAGCCGGCCAGCTTTCCTGGTTGGTATTGATCCAGTTTATTTTTGAGTTAACTTATATTTTCATAGACAATTTGTATATTTGTGCTAGAAGGGATATCGGCCGGTAATTTTATAAAAGTTCGTTTTGTCACCTTTTTTATATAGTAGTATACTAATAGAGTTGTTATAGTTGTCGGGAGTCTTACTGTGTACCAAACATTAATTAAATAGATCGCATAAGTTTGTTCTTCCTTGATCCTGCGTTGTTTGTTTTTATGGAATTCAGGGCATGTCTTATTCCGTCTTTCGTAATGTTTGGGAGGTCTGCCAAGCCTACATTTATAATGTTTTTGATTACCTATATGGCAAACCACATATGAAAACAAAAGAGGGAGAAGCAAAAGAAAAAGAAATATTAAAAATTAGATATTTACAAAATAAGAGTTTGGAATTTTTGTGCATAATTATTTTATTTAAAATTTGAGTAGAATAACATACCGAATATGCCAATAAATAAAAATTTAAATATCACAGCACCTTGTGGTATGGATTTTGGGTTGCCTATTTTTCGAATATTAGGCTCGTACTTTCCCGCTCATTACCTGGTATATTAGCATATTGTTACTTGTATATGTTAATGGAAAAAGGTTTAGAAAACAGTTTTACCAACATGTAAGTGTCGATCATAATACAAAAACAATTATTAGTGATTGTTTTATAATTATTGTGTTGTGTTGTGAGTAGAATAGTTACGCTCCACGTGCGAATGACAAAAAATCAATACTTCCCTTAGACCGATGGTACGGAAAGCCAAAATCATCACTTCCAAAGTGATCGTAATTCGAAAGATGACATATTCGGGTAGATAAAATTAAAATTATTTTTGTTCATAAAATTAAATGAACGTTAATTTTAAATAAGTGGATGAAGTGAACTTTTTTTGACATTCACACTACCTTCTCCCTTCCTCCCAGATCCGTTTTCGCATTATTTCAGAGGGTTGCGGGCGACCCTTACATACCAGTCATTCTTGCAGCATGCACTCTAAACTTAACAAAGTGAAATACGGTCGTCGCCTCAACCGGGGTTTGACCCTGCGGCCTGTTGAGCCGCATTTCACTATGACCTCGACTAGCAGCGCTTGTTCACACTGTCCCATCGAGGTCCCGTGGATTTAGTTACTTGTTGCAAGAACTCAAGGCCTTTGAAATTCACAAATAGACGTTTAATGAATGAGCAAATTGAGCTCATAAATTTGCCGCTATTGGAAGTTTTAGAATAAAAAACTAGAGCCAAGTCCGAAATCTAAATCTAGTGTGCTGTTGCCCTAGCTACAAATGTTTAAAATATTAAATGCTTTTGAAAATGAAATGTAAAAAGTCGAAATACGTATAACACACAAAAAGTAAATAAATCCTGTTGAAATTGGCACTATTATTATTATTAAAATATAAAGCAGTTAATGTCAAAATATCGAAAAGGCCATTAATTTATTTTAGAAACTGAAACATTCCCCAGAAAGTCATCTGGTTTGAATCAGAAAGCCCTAAAATACCCTTCGCAAAATTTCCAATGAAAAAGGTTACCAAAAACGTTTCAGAACTTTTCAGATCTTCATTGTTTGGAATATGCTTAATAACATTTATGTATACAATTTAAAAACTCAGGTGCTAATTTTTATGAATAGAGCGCTAAAATCAAAATGTGAATCATTTGGGCAAGATCTTAGCCACGTATTTGCTAAAAAAAAATTTAAACCGTTATTGCGGGTCATTTTGATTATTGTCACATTACAAAATTCGATAAATACCCTTACAACCGTTTTCCAGTTTTTTTATAATATCCATGCAATATCAATATACCAATTGTGAAATACAGCAGACGCTCGGTAACGTAAACACCTGATTATAGAAACGTCGCGCTAATGTAAACACAAAATTCTTACTATAGAATCCAATGGCACGCTCGATACCGTAAACAACCTGCACAGCTCGATTACGTAAACACTTCTTGGCCACGGTTAGTCGTCGATTTATCTAGGGGATTTCCCTCTGCGACACGGATGAGTCGGTCAGAAGGGTTTTTATGATGTACATACGTGAGTCTCGGCAAATTGTTTGCAGGAGCAGCGCTGATTTCATTTTAGTCGTTGTTGAAATTAAGCCATGCATATCGCTTGGGTTTATTGATTACGATTAAGAAAGTGTTTTAGATTGGGTGACAAAGTGAAAATCATAGGCGAGGTTGCACTAGGTGCGGGAGTGACACAATTAGCAAAATATATGGATTATCAAAAGCAACAATCTGTAAAATTAAGCGTTTAAAGACACAAATTTTACAAAAAACGTGCGATACATTTGGAGGTCCGGGAAAACGAAAAACTTTAAAGAATGCGAAAGCATGGAAAATTGCCTGCATAAATGGTTTTTAGAACAACGGGACAACCATGTCCCAATTAGCGGCGAAATAATTAAAGAGAGTGTTAAACTGTTAAATGAAAAACCGAAGCATACTAAAAATTCGCAGCCAGTGATGGCTGGCTACAACGATTCAAAACAAGATATGGAATTCGACTGCTGTCTATATCTGGTGAAAAATTATCAGCACAACCACAATTAGTACAACCGTTTAAAGAAAAGTTAATGAGGAATTTCAAAGAGCTAGATTTAAATATGGAACAAATTTACAACGCCGATGAAAGTGGCCCTTATTGGAAACTGTTACCGAAGAAACCCTATGCTGCATCATTTGCAAAATCTGCTCCTGGTAGGAAGCGGGAAAAACAACGTATAACTTTTCTAGAATGTACTAATGCTAATGGTTCACACAAAATAAAGCCAATGATAATAGGAAAACCAAAAAATCCGTGCTCATTTAAAAATATGTATTACTCGTCGCGGTCAGAATAAGGTTTGTTTCTTCTTGTGTTATTAAACGTTTCTTTTAATAATTTGCTTATTAATAAAATCACTTTCGCTAGTGTAAACATTTCGATAATGTGAACACACTCGGGTCTGAATTAGTTCACATTATCGAGCGTCTGCTGTAGTATTTTTTTGAAAATATTAACGTTCTTAAAGTGTATTGTTATTACTACAAATCTTTCATTTTCAAAATGGTGGAGATTAGCAGAAAGCTTAAATGTTAATCGGAACAACGTTTCTGAGTAAATTAGCAGTGTAGCTGAAATTTAAAAAAAATTGGAAAGACTTTAATTTCGCAGCTAGAAAGTTTAGCAGAAAGAATTCGATTTCTGTTAGGACTGTGTACAGTTTCCTAATTACAAAAATAAAGGTTTGTATTTACCAAAAATAAGTTTCTAAGTTTCTCTTGCTATTCCTGAAAAGTGTATAGCATGGATGGACTTTTTAATCAAGAAAACATCACTAGTAGGGCGTGTGCATGCGCATACATTCGTGGTCGACAATTTTGAGAAACACTTGCTTGACTTTCTAGAGCTCCACAATGGGCATTTTCCTTAAAATTTTAAAATCTGTTTTTTATGAAATCAATCTATAGACTAGAAAAGCAACTTTTATACCAAAATATTGAAAATTTTATAAGGATTGGTGCATTGATTATTGTATTTGGTTCGTCTGTTTAACGTTTTAAACTGTAATTAATTGTTCTAAGTAGAGAAGGGCGGACGACAGAAACAAATGGATTGAAGAAGGCTGAAACAAAAAGAAGAAGAAGAAGGAATATTATAAACTCTTCTTAATAATAACAATGTTCATTAAATAAATGTTATTTGCTTTTACTTTCCTTCTGACAGCCTTTGGTCGTAAACCTACACGTTTTACCGATGCAAGGATATAAATTTCTACCTCCTAGGCAGAAAATTTAGCCACAAACCGGAAATTGTTAGAGCAAAGCAGTGCAAGAGATAATCGGTCTTCGGTTTAGATATTAATAACTACAAACCGCCGGACTGACATTTCTGAATAGCATGAGTTTACGGATCGTAATCGGAATATCTATTATTGTTCATCGAGTTTCAACACAAAAAACGGCTCGCAGTTATATTAAAGCCCGACGAAGTAGGAAGAAATCGACTTTCATCCATCGCCAGCGGTTGGAGTTATATGAGCAAGGACAATTGGCAGCAATTTATCGATTGCTCCTCTCATAAATCATAAGTTAAGTAAGAGATTTAATTATTTAAAGAGTAAAAGTGTTCAATACGTGTTATTTCATACGCTCTTTTTGCGGATCCAGAGAGTGGATAATAACATAGATGCCCCAGTTTCCATATAAGTCCCTTCGACCTAACACTTGCTCAGCCTGGAGACACCATCAACTACTCATAAATAGATAGAGCAGTTCTTGCAGAACTACTGTATATACACGATTAAAAGAATCATGGTATATATTTTACAGTTTTACAAATTTAGAATAGGAATTTAATTCTAAATTAGCTTCAGAGTTGACACAATAAATTACAGATAGAAAATATGTAGGTGGATGTATTTTCCTTCAAACTTGGCTATTGGTTTGAGGTTAATCTTAAGGATGTAGAATCTTTCTGCTATTCATAATTCGAATAACATTTCTAATAGATTTTGTGTGTGGTAAAATATATACCCAAGCAAACAACCTACACGGCAATAAAAAATTAATATTAAGTTTTGCCTTCAACAAATTGCACCCACGTTGGTAATAACTTTCTTTGGATTATTCTGTCCTGATGTTACACGAAATAAGTTCGCGGGAATGGTAATATTTTAAGCTTGCCCGAGCGTTAGATAAATCTTACATATGTAAATTTAGCTAGCTGATCGGTCTTCTCATGAAATATCAAACGTATAAGAATATGTATGGCCTTCTCAAGGTAGCTATACATTTCTCTCACCTGTTTGTTCTAGATTGTTATATAAAATAAGCGCGTACGTTTTTTGTACGTGAAAAGAAAAAGCTGCATAAAAGTTTAATTAAACGCTGGAAAAATTGACAAGTGGCGGCGCGACATTATGCATATAAATAATTTAAATTAAAAAGAGAAATGCCTGACTTAGCCTGCAGATCTAAAAATATCTAATATGCGTACAAGTATAATATTTCTGAAAGTGAAATTCCAGAAGCCGCTCTACAAACTTGTCGGCTGTAATTGTTCATAATTACATACTTCCAACAGAAAAACTAGTTTGACAGTTTTTAAATAAATTGCAGAAAGTGTAGCGTTTGAAGTCTAAAGAAAGTAAAAGGCATATATTTAGGCTTAATCTGGTCCTACGGGAAAAATGCGAGCGGGAAATGTTGTTCAATAATTAACGTTACGCAACCTCTTGGGAAAATTTCAAATAGTTGTTTTAAAAATGTGCACTGCCTTTTAGGTCATCATAATATGTGCGTAATGCAAATAGTGGGATTACACATTCTCTGTTTTGTCACGGTATCTGCATGCAAGGTATGTTATCGAATTTATTGACTTGTTGTTAAAACATTTCAGGTAACCATAAGCAGAGTTAGGTAACAGCTAACAAGATGTTGTTAATAATGATTTAGCTAATGATTTTCACCGCCATTAAACGCTTTCAACAAAGGTTACATTATTCAAAAGTCGTAAAATTATTCACTTAACTGCGCTATACATCTGAATGCTATTCTATGAAGTATAAGGAATATTTTGTATTGTTTATATATCATTTGTCGTTGCTCTTTGTCCTTCGCAAGGTCGTCACAATCCAAAAGAAACTAAAAGTACGTTTAAGTTTAAACATCCTGCAGGAAATGTACATGTGAGTTCACATTTACATGACTAATTAAATTTGAAAATTTGCGCTAAATCTAGTTAAACACGTTTGTATGGTTAAAAACGGTCTGCTACACATATTCTTACAGGCCAATCGAGCTTTCCCCACGATCCGTAACCAGATAGATAGAAAACGGCCTACAGCTTAGCTCAGA
>JABXWE010003692.1:0-59162 GCA_014611495.1 Limonius californicus
ATTCGAAAAAATAGGTAATAATATCGAAAAAAACTTAAAATGTTGAAAAAACCGTACAAATATCTAAACAAAAAACCTAAAAATGTCGAAAGAAATGTAAAAATGTCGAAAAAAACATATGCAGATTTAGATTCGCACATTCAAAATATTTTCTATAACGAAAACCCAGTTATATTATTGGAATTTATAAGCATCAAAAAACAAATTATTAGCAAGAAGAAACAGGGACGACGTGTATTGCCCTAGAAGTACAGCAGACGCTCGATGACGTGAATTAATTCAGACCCGAGTGCGTACACATTATCGAAATGTTTACATTAGCGAGCGTGATTTTATTAATAAGCAAATTATTAAAAGGAATGTTTAATAACACAATTAATATTTTTTTGCAAATTGTGTCGCTACATTAGAAAAACAGTGAAAGAAGAAGTGTTTAGGTTATCGAACTGTACAGGTTGTTTACGTTATCGGGCGTTCCCTTTGATCCTGTAGTAAGAATTTTGTGTTTACATTAGCGCGATGTGTCCATTATCCGGTGTTTGCGTTATCGAACGTCTGCTGTAGTTGTTTCTAGTTTCTGTGTCCGTCGTCCGTCGACTTTTTGACTTCGGGGTTATTCTAATAAGTCACTTAAATTCCATCGCACGCATTCCGGCTCAGCACATTTCATGATATTCATAGGTCTAAAATGCTCCATCCTTGGAAAACTTCATGCCCCAATTGCAACTAAGACACTACAAACACTCGGAGAAACTCCGAAGACATGCACCTCGGTCACTACTCTACCGTGCTCTCCTAGTTCGATTCCTGAACACTGTATCCTAGGGTGGCTGTGTTCTGTTAGTTGTAGCTGAGGTTTTTCAAGGGTGGGGCATGTCAGACCCGGTATAACACGAACTGTGCTTAGTCCGGTTAAGTCGGGTGGGATGGGAACCATGGAGTTGCCTTTGCCAACTCCAGGATTCTTAAACATAGAAATGAAATAAGTGAAATGTAAATTCTAAGACGCATAAACAACAAAACATTACGAGATAGATTCCGAATGTTGACATACGACAAGTGTGTTAAGTATCATCAATTGATGAATGAATAGACAAAAGGAGACAAGAATGGAATAATCGCATTAATGGAATTGATCTGCATGGCCTAGGCAAAATTCCAAAAGGCAAAATACTAACGGGCAGAGCAAGTGTGGGCGAAAAGCTGATAGTTAGTCTCTAAAGAAAACCAGTTTAGAATAGGCTTATAGTCTACTAAAAAGAGTGAAGAACGGGAAGATGAAAAATATTTCAAAAATTCTGTTCATAAATGATTGTTTACGTAGAAACGCAACCCAAAGAATTAATGAAGAAACTTATAATTGCATTTGTACAAATACGTATATAAACATATGCCTTCAAAGGTTATAGATTAATGGATGATTATGAAGACGAGTTAATAGATATCTGCCTCATTATAATTAAAAAAGGTCGAATGAAATATGAATAATAACAATACGAGACATTGTATGTGTGAAAAATACGTTCTCTCTCATTTCTTATACAAACCCTGTATTAAACGAAATTCCGACTGTTGGAATAGATTCTGCTCCCTTATTCCCGTTAATCAATCTTCTGCTGTATACGAAAATTGTGTGTTTTTGAACATTATTAGATTCAATCAAATTTAAGAGTCGCCTCTTATGAAGGTAGATATGCTTAATAGATCATTTGTATACATTTAATGAGTTTAACCTTTAAGCGTTTAAAGAAAGAAGCCTACATTGGAGAAGTGTTCTATCGGATATCTGATTTGCATTATATAAGTTAATAAAGTAAACAGAATTTTAAAATGAGGGTTAAAATTTCTCTCTCAATTTTCCAATTTAAATCTTTTGAACTTTAGTAATGTAAGCCGAGGAGTGTCTATATAAAAGTATTCTTATTTGTTGGTTTATATAGTAAATTAGATTTAATAATTACGACATTAATAGTGTTATGAGAGTCGTGTAATATTAATCATATTTCTTGAATATACCAAATGACTGTATATGCTATATTGTATATGTTTTGTAGCATCAAGTGAAAATTACTTTTTAATTATGCACACTAACAGCCGCGTGAGGTGATCGTGAGTTAGAAGCTCTGGGGTACAATTCCCAGTACCACAAATCGGATTTTTACCGGCCGTTTTCCTCGCAAGGCACTGGCAACCCATGATATTCTACCTAGTAAATCTTTTCTGGAGTAGTGTTTGAACTTTCCATGATTCGGAGCAAACGTTAAGCTGTAGGTCCTCTATGTCTGTGCTACTTTAAAAAACGCGCAACGTAGGCATAGTAGAGAAGATCGCTACGTCTCGTAAGAGACAAAGTACTCAAAGAAGAAGAAGAACGCTTGTATGTACAGAAAATTTGCTCGCTTGTAAGCTTTGCGTTAAATATAATCATGGTGAATTGATCTTTCTAACATAAGACATTTCTTACATGCATTTTACGCGAACTAAATAAATTTTTTTTATATAAGTTAAACTATAAGCGTTAAAATTGAAATTTACCTTCGTTTATTAACGTTAGAAATTCACTAATTTGCAAGGTTTATTTCGTAATATTATATTAAATTCTCACTCCGCCAAATCTAGGGGAAGCTTAAATATTTGCATTTAATTTAATTTACATAATATTTACACGAATAGAATTCAAATCTCCGGAAAGAAATTATTTGTTAGGGTAGTTCATATATGAACCAGAATGATGTAATGTTTTACTTGGGATGTGCGGGCTGTTAATGAACAACACCATAAACTCTCAACGTAGGTCCACGAAACCAATAACTTTAACACTATTTATGTTTACTTTTCATTTGGTTTTCTTAAGAGGTTTGGTAATTAAATTCGCAGACTGGCACAATAAAAACTACACAATTTAAGTAGTATAAAAAATATTTGGTATTTATTCAAACTAATCTCAGTTTACTCTTCATACACTTATGGAAAAGTTCTAAAAATTTTGAAAACAGTCGATAATGGCATGCGAAGAAACTGCTTTCAATTAGGTTACATTTTTTAAATGTCTTCTACGACCAGAAATAGCTTCTTTTTGGAACAATCTTGTAAGCGTAATTAGCATGGTTTTGATTCCGAATTTTTACAAATGTAACTTTTTAGGTCTGGGTGTTGATTTTCCAATTTACTGCATCTTCTTACGGTTCATCTTATAATGGTACTGGTACACCCACGGGTCATCACCAGTTTTGTACAGATCTTCCTCTTTCGCAAATCTTCATGAAAAATTTCCAGAATCATCTCTTTCTTGATCTTCAACCCATCTGTCATCACTCGGAAAGTCTTTCGGCGATATTTTGCCACAGTTTTGCGAACTTGCGAACATCCTTACGCCCATCTTTCAAATGTTTAAACCATTCAAGCACACTACCACGACTGAGCACAACGGTCTCCTTCATAAAATGATCCAGCTGAAAATCCCTGAGTATATCACCAATATAACTTCGAATTTCCTCACTGGAAGAACGTTTGCAAGCAAAGTAAATGCAACCATCTCAGAAACCAAGGACATTAAAGCAGGGGCCCCCCCAAGGATCTGTACTTGGCCCTTTGTTATTTAACATATTTATGCATGATATTCCTGTCCCCCCAGTATGTTCCCTGGCCATGTTCGCTGACGATACGGCAATCATCACGCAAGATCACGACTTGAATGGCGCAATATCAACGCTCCAAAGCGCAACAGATGAACTGCAAAGCTGGTTTGACAGCTGGAATATCACCTTAAACCCCACAAAATGTATAGCCAAAATCTTTACCCTCAAAAGATACAACAACCCAAATCTGGTAATTATAAACGGAAATCCAATCCCATGGAATCCAAAAGACAAAGCTGTGAAGTACCTGAGAGTACACCTGGACCAAAGATTGACATGGGGAATTCATATCAACACCAAAATTAACGACTGCCATAACAAGATGAGACTTCTCTATCCAATACTGAATAGAAACACCCCTCTGAAAATAGAATGCACCATGCTAATATACAAATCTATTTTACGAGCGGCCCTTATGTATGCCTGCGTAGTGTGGGGAACTGCGTCAAACACACACATAAACAAATTACAAGTATTACAAAATAAAATCCTCAGGCTGG
This sequence comes from Limonius californicus, assembly GCA_014611495.1. Classification (NCBI taxonomy): domain Eukaryota; kingdom Metazoa; phylum Arthropoda; class Insecta; order Coleoptera; family Elateridae; genus Limonius; species Limonius californicus. Next base: position 4,139 of record JABXWE010003692.1, read on the forward strand.
CAACAAACGCACCATGGTTTATACGCAACGACCAACTACATCACGAATTGAACATAACACACATCCAGAATTTTATAAAAACCACCACCAAAAAGTTTTTCAACAACCTGGGGACCTGCCCAGCTACCGACCACTACATGCTTGGACAACGATCCATCAACCTACGACTGAAACTAAGACTACCCCAAGACGTCCTTCTAAGTGACAGTGATTAATACATCGAACTAACCAATCTTAACTATCCAATTAGTGTCTATTAACTCAGGCTTTATTATTGTGTTTATAGTTTACTACTGTGTTATTTAGCTATTTATGTAATGAAAACTTAATTTAAACTCTACTGTGTATGGCCCTAGTGTGCCGGTCCGGTGTATTTTAAATTAAAAAAAACTACCACGACTGAATGTGTTATTGCCATACACAGTTTTCAAAATTTCATAAATTGCTGCAGTAGTATTCCTTAATTTACAGCAAATTTTAGTGTTCACTTATTGATCGATGGCGATTGATAGAAACATGATATAGCGTTTTGTCTTGTGCATCCTTAACGATCGTTTGGACAGCCTGCAATATATCGATGGCTCTTCGGCTAGCACAGGCAGGAGAAAAAGTTCGCGGAGAACGCCTACAGGAAGAAAATCTTGATTGTTACAATGTACGGGGTAAGTGAATAAAAGCTAAATACAGATCCTTGGAAAAGGTATGAGTACTGACATCTATTGGGGAATCGAACCTACCTTATTGCGTTTTCTCCTTACCTCTGTATTTCTTATAACACAGACTCTTCTTCTTCTTCTTTCACGATTTCTTCTGCCCTTTCAGGCGTCGGATTGGGAATCCAGGTCCTCTTTTACCCAGTTCTTCCATGCTTTCCTATCCGTTGCTAAAATTTTCATCTCTGCTTTTGTTTTTTCCTTTGATCTTCCTATGGCCTCTATTTGGTCCATCCATCTTCTTCTTGGTCTACCTCTTCTGCCTCAGATCGGTTTTCCCATTTCCATTATTCTTTTTGTTAGTCCATCTCTGCTCATTCTCGCCATATGTCCGAACCAGTTTAACTGTTTTTCTCTTATTTTTTCTAATATTAGTGGTTGTTGCGCAGCTTCCCTAATGTACTAATTTCCGACGTGTTCCCATTTAGTTATCCCTATGATCTTCCTCATTTCCATCGCGTTAATTTTACTTTCGTGTTTTTTCTGCCAGGTTCACTTCTCTGCTGCATATGTATTATGCATAGGGTTATTGTATTGTGGATTTTTAGTTTGACTTTTGTTTCTATTTCTTTGTGGCCTAACATTGTATTGCTGAGCGCGTTAATTCGATCCCCAATGACAAATGGAAACCGGGACCCAGTACCGATCACCCAAGGAATTAGAAAAATTTCAGTACCCTGGAGTGATTCGAACCGGGAAGCGTTTGGACTATTACATCCAAAGTTGGCTCTCTTGCCGCTGAGCCACCCCAATCCTATAAAGAAAGACTTTTATTAGAATGTAAGAAAGAAACTGAAACTCGAATTAAAACTAAAAAAAAAAAGTAGTAAATAAACGGCAAAATAAATCAAAGATTTTAAAATGGGAAAACAACTTTGGGTATCATAGTAAACGTTCAAAATTCCACCCATTTATTTTTGACAGTAAGCAAGCCTATCCATAAATCTTAAGAGATTATGAATATCTTCTTTGAATTTCCTGTCTAATACGGTTTTTCAAATCATCGACGTGTCGTGGTCTAATAGAATAAATTTATGATTTTAAACAGCCCTATAAAAAAAGTAATCGGGGTATCTAAGATTAGGAGACCTTCCTGGCCACTCTATTGGTCCTTGTCTACTGACCCACCTTGCCGGAAAACAATGCTTCAAAAAGTCGTGGACAGGACGCGTATAATATGGCGGTGCGCCACACAGAGGACACCAAAGGGTATTATTTGGCACATCTGGATAATATTGGTTTGGGTAAAGTATTGCACGTTCTGGAATACAGTCATGTTGGAGAAACTGTAAACACCTTTCGTCAGTGGGGTTTCCGTCAAAGAAAACATGATCTATTATTGTAGTGTGCACTATTCCAGCCCAGGCGTTTGTTTTTTGTGAATTGGGTGTGTGCCTGAACCCCTACTCCCGTATTTGAATTCTGACGGTTAACTGTTCCATCCAAGAAAAATTTTCTTTATCTGCAAAAAGATGTTGTGATGGAAACTTAATTAGCTTGAAGAAAGCGTATCATTATTCGGCAAAACTGCAGACGTCGGTCAGGATCATTTTCAGTGAGCTCGTGAACCAACCGAATTTTGAAAGAATGATACTGTTCTGCTCTCAGTAACTTTTGACTGAAATTTTTTTCTGCTGTGGCTCGTGAGGAAGCTCAATTAGGATTTTCTTCGATTTGTAAAAATGTCGATTTTCTTGTCTTCATTCTTCACTTTTGAACGACCATTTTTTGGAATATCTGTAATATTTCCCGTCTCCCTAAATTTTCTATGAATTTTACTAATCGGCGATCTCGTGATAGGTCGATCTGGATACTTTGAATTTAACATATCACTCACTTTTTGTTGTGTTCTTGTAAGGTTTTTACACTCGAGATAAGTTAAAATTTCTATGCGTTGCGTGTCTGGTAAATAAGTCATAGCAGATTTATTAACCTATTTTGTAATTTCTAGCGATGTTGGCCACGTCGACAAACAACTGACACCACATTTATTCCCAAAACGACTTTGTTTACTTTTTTTTCGATACTACTACTACTACTACTATTTGTTACCTATGTGTTTCTAAACATTCAATAATTTATTTTTCATAAATTTTCTTATGCAAGGTGCTAAAATGTTTATACTGTCATTATTAAAAAATTAGAGGTTGCCATTTAATAACATCCAATGGCGTCATCAGTTAGGAACGAATTAATGTCGGAAAATAATTTTGACATATACTCAATGACATGGAAATCGCAACACCAAGAAAGGGTAGGAATTTGTTGACCAAATTTGGCAGAAACGTTTAGCTACTAATTTTAAAGAAAAAAAAAAAAATAAAATGTAAACAGAATTTTTATTAATAATGGGTTAGTCCCCCCTATTGGTTACACACTCTCCCACTCTTCGTGGCATCGATTCTAGCAGATGGTTGATTTCCTCTTGAGGTGTCTCAAGCAATCTGTAATTCGCGTTGTAGAGCTTGCAGCGTCTGCAGAGGATGCAGCAAGTTCCTCAGTCCTCTCCCCATAATGTCCCAAACATGTTCGATTGGCGAAAGATCAGGAAATCGGGGTGGCCATGGGAAGAGATTGACATTATCCTCTGCAAATCGGTCCATAGAACATCTTGCAATATGGGGACGGGCATTATCCTGCTAGAAAAGTGTATCTTCCAACTGCTGAAGAAATGGAAGAATATGGGGTTCTACCACCTCATCCACATATCGCTGGGCGTTCATATTGCCTTGGATGAATAACAAACGGGACCTACTCCCCACAGTTTGGTGCACATGCAACGCAACAGAAAATTCAACATTTCGACGTTCCCCACGTGTTCGTCTGACCCTTATACGGCCATCGTGTATCCCTAAACAGAATCGGGATTCATCACTGAACACCACCCTATGCCACTCTAGGTTCCAGTGCAGTCGCAACCTACACCACTCCAAACGTTGCTGTCGGTGTTGAGCCGTTAGTGGTAACACAAGATGTGGCCGATAGGATTGCAAGCCGAAAGCTCTGATTCTGCGGTAAACCGTTCGAACGGTTACAGGACGACCTTAGTTAACTAACCATTGATCGCAATTGATCTGGTACTGGAGAATCGGTCTCTTGTTGCCATAAGTCGAAGATGCCGGTCCTGCACCTCATTTGTTCTTCTTCGCTCCCTAGTTCCTCTTCTACGACGTTCCTGACCCTCCCTAGTCCATGCCTGATAGCAGCGCATGATGGTGGATTGGTTCCGGTTAAGGTGATTTGCAATTTCTCTAAACGAAAAACCACCTTCGAGCAAACCAACAATACGACTTCTGTCGAATTCGCTCAATTGGCGGTAATTTCCACGTTGGCGCACTCTAGACATGATCACACCCTCAAAACAAACGATCAAAAGCGAAAATAATAAAGAACTGAACAAAATTTCGCAAAACATACACCTGATAAAATTGTTAGAAAACACTGAAAGAACTGTCAGATAAGCCATTATCACTTGATCCATATGAATGAAATTTTATCAATTGCTACCTTTTAGTAGTTAAACGTTTCTGACAAGTTTGATAAAAACATTATAATAGTGGCACCAGTTTTGGACACTGGCATTTATTTCTTTGAATTATAAGAGTCTAGGTATCTGCAGATTATTATTCAAGGGCTTATTCTTACCGAAGACCTTATACCATAGGTGCTTGAAAGCGTTTGCGCATAAACATCACGTGTTGCGGTGCATTGTGAATTTTATGTTTACGTGTGAATTGTGAATTCCCTGGTGGCGTTGTTAACACGAAGCTTAAGGTGAGTGGTTGTAATTGATAAGGTTTACATAATGTTGTTAAGTATTTAAAAACAATGTATCTGCATTTTGGTGCTATGCATATTATGATAATGCAGTTTTTAACAGTTTTTAATAAAATAAACATAAAATAATACTGTTAGGCTATGTGTCCATTACTGGTTTCCGTTTTCTGCGAAAAACCCAATAATGGACAATACTGTCCATTATAGGATTTTGCGTGTTTTGTAGGTAACTATACTCATAAAATCGGCCGTAATTTACGCTGCGGATTTCTATATTTCAATAAAATAATTATATTCGCTCAGGAACCAATAATGGACACGGGGTGTCAACTACTGGGGTACAATGTGTTCATAACTGGACATGAAATGAAAAGTATCTACCTGGACGTTAGGGACGCTATTTTTAAGAAAAACTTTTGGTTTAGGCACACATAATCTAGTTAACATGGAAAAACACAAGAAGAAATCATTTCGCAAATACACCCAAGAAAATATGTCACAAGCAATTGCTACTGTGAAAAATGGAATGTCCTTTTTAGCTGCTAGTAAGAGATTTGGAGTTCCGAGGATTACATTACGAACTAAAGTAAAGGGTATAAGTCCTGAAGTTTGTAATATGGGCCCTTCCACCGTTCTCAGTAAGGAAGAAGAAGCAAGAATTGTTAAATGGATAGTGGACCTGAGTGCAGCTGGATTTCCTTTAACAAAGCATTATTTTCTGAACACTGTTACAAAATTGATGGACAGAGATCATCCGTCTAGTGACGGAAAACCAGAGAAAAAATGGTTTCAAGGGTTTCTCAAAAGACATCCTAATATTTCGTTAAAGTTTTCTGAAAAATTAACTGGTTATCGAGGTCAACTATCAGAAGAACACATTCGGAAGTGGTTTCCAGAAGTTTTAGAGTACCTGCCACAAAACGGATATGCTGATATTTTAGATGATGGAAGTCGACTTTTTAATGCTGATGAAACGGCATTTGCGCTATGTCCTAAACCAGGAATAGTTTTAACATTCCGCGGAGAAAAAAATACTTACCATGTAAGCAAATCGTCCGAAAAGGAGAATCTTACACTTCTATTTACAGTCTCTGGATCAGGAGAAATTGCGCCACCGATAGCTATTTTCCCATACAAAAGACATCCAACTGATATTGTTCAAAATTATCGTAGTGAATGGGGACCAGGGAAGTCCGATACAGGATGGATGAATACATGGCTAATGTATTCGAACCTTGGCTACGTAAACAAAATATCATAAGACCTGTTATTTTTTTGTGGATGCCACCGATCACATTTAACTATGCACCTTAGTAACTTTTTAAATGATCATCAAATTATATTGATAGCATTTTATCCAAATTCCACACATGTACTGCAACCTTTAGATGATTCGGTTTTCCATCCTTTGAAATCTAAGTGGAAGCATTATGTACGCCAATGGTTAATTGAACATGAAAATCAACAAATTATAACCATGATCAGCAATGGTTTTAGACGTTGCGGCCTTCTCCCTTTCAACCCGGATGCTCTTAATTATTCAATGTGTATTTAAGAGAAACATCTGCAACTACAAAAAATGTGGTTACCAATAATTATGCCGAAAACTTGCACAATGAGCTATCAGATACAGGGAAAAATATTAAATTTTTTGAGAATCATATAAACCCAGAGACGCTATCAAAATTTAAAATGCAAAGCCCCAACGAAGATTGGAACGGTGAAAAATCTGAAAAGGACCTCTTCAGTGTATGGTTGAAAATAAATTAAAACTACGCAGGTGAAATCATAAATATAAACAATTCTACAGAGGTCAGAGGAACAAATACGAGTACTATTGGAAATATTCCCTTTACACCACCCGACAACACTACGCTGTTATCAGATAATGTGGAATCGTATTATATACCTGAAGGAGATATGGATGAGCGAGAACATGATAATGTACAGAAGAACAAGCTAGCAGTTTAAAAAATGTAACCATTTCAGTTCAGTTGTGAAAAGGAAAATAAAAGATAAAATACCAGCAGTAGTAACATCCGCTGAATGGAAAGACTATTTTATGCAAAAAGAAAAAAGCAAAATGGCTTAGCTGCTTTGCTTGCAGCGACAAAGTTCATCGAATTTGCATACCACAAAAGGACATAGAATATCTGGGACCGAATTGTTCTGATTCAGAGGATGACATGGGGTATATCTGTGAAATATGTCGTACCAAAGATGAATCTGATGAGGAATTTCTAATGGAAAGTGACAGTGAGCATTAAATTTAGTTTTCATTTTTCAAAAAGGTTTTATTTACGTTGTAGTTCCTTTATCATATAAATATATTGTATCAGTTGCGTTTATTATTAAACATTTTAATTAGAAGTCTATCTGTGCCATTTTTTAAATTAATTTATTGTTGTCCATTATTGGAGCACTAAGTGTCCGAATTAGGAAGCACACCAAAAGGTAGGTGTCCATTATTGGAGATTTACATAAGTTATTAAAATATTTTTTTTTGTCAGAATTTCAAATCAGCAAATAAAAAGAACCTTAAAGAGGAAGCATCAAACCTTCACTTCTAAGTTTGGAGAAACTTTCATTCAACGTGGAATGCTTAATATTCAAGCTATTAGCGACCTTAAAGTGTCCAAGATTGGTACCACTACCCTATACAAAGGTGCATTTTAAAAAAAGAAAATCGACGTGTTTCTTGATTTTTACCCAAAATCATTTGTTTCAGATGAATTTGGTGTGTTCCATACATTTGACGCGCACTGTCTGTTCACTATATTAATATACTCGTTTGCGACAGAAGTCGTGTGTTGTCTTTACCTTAATAAGCCTAGCAGTGAAGACTTACTATGTAAGCGCAAGGTCTGATGCGAAAATACTGACTCTTTGTAACTGTAATTGTTTAACGTTCCTTTATAAGTTCGATGTAGCAGGGTAATAATAATGGCAGTATTGTTTAATGCCCCTATTTTGTTTGATAAAAAAGCGGGGCAATTTTTCCACGAATTTACCTTCTTCTTAGAATGCCTTGCATCATTCATACTCATGAGTCTTTGGAGTGATGTTTCCGAAGACTGCCATGAGCTTGGTCTGAATTTCAGCTAACCATACGTTTTAATGAATACACATTTTGTAGGCAACAGAGAGTGGAACAACGTATCCATTCGTGGAAGCTTAATAGAAAAGATTATCAGGCAAAGTATGCTGCTCTACCTCTATATAAAAGACCAATGTAACAGAATTCCGTTTCGTATTGAACCACCCTCGCAGCCTAAACTCAAGACTAAAGTAAAATTTACAATGTAAAGTCTTTAGCGGGAGCGAGGGAATTCAGTAGCATTGAACTTCGTAAGTAAATTTAGTATGTATTGCCCAAGTTTGATAACTTAATAAAGTAGAAGTACACCCAAAAAATATACCTTGTAAATTAAACTGAAGGACGTATTCAAGTCGTTAATTAAGAAAGTTTTGAACGTTAGGTAATGACTTCTTTTATGTCGGCAAAATAATGAAGCCTTGGATAAAACAAGAACACCTTAAAAACTAAACCAAGAAATTAAATACGACTACGGAAAACATGTTTGTGAGTTAAATGTTTTATGAAATTTATTAACTGCTTTACTTTTTTAAATACATTACAAATAAAATAGCACTTAATGTTATCTCCAGAATTAGAAGAGAAAATACTGTTTTCTTCACATAACAGAATAAAATAAAACAGTGCGATGGTTAAAATAGCTGTCAATGTTAAGTGTCAATTATAACTCTCGATCTCTGTGAATTCAGTGTTTATTAATGTTCTTGGTTTGCTTTTATTTTAATTTCTGTTTAAATTCACTTCTAAATTTATTTTAACAGCATTGAAGAATTTCAGAAAAGTATTCAGATTTACCAGGTATTTACGTTAATGAAGCGATTGTCTATACTTGTAATTAAATCACAAGTTTTCAAAACGCATTCAACAACATGAATCGAAGGGCAACAAAACGAAGTAATTTCCTAGATTTAAATAACTTAGTTGTTAATTGTTTGCTGCCTTACTTCGTTGAAATTCATACTTATATTTTAATAATAATAATAATAGACAATTTCAACAGGTATTTATTTTTATTTTTGCTTCATACGTATTTCGACATACAAAATGTCATTATCAAAAGCATTTACTGTAGTAAACATTTCTAGCTAGGGTAGCAGCACACTGGATGTTGATTTCTGACTTGGTTCTGGTCTTCTATTCCAGAACTTCCAATAGAGGGGAATTTATGAATTTACTCATTCATTAAAGGTGTATTTGCTAAAGTGTGTTTGTGAATTTAAAAGGCCTCGAGTATATCTAATTTACGTTTATCATCACAGAAGTGTAAAAATTATATTATTTGATGTCAGTGCATGATTATGTTCTCATAAGTGTTTAGCGTAGTTAGATTTTTCTGGGTGCTTGTATTTGTACCATGAGTTCAAAAAGTAATTACATAAGGGTTGGCCATGGAAAATAAAGTAATGTCTAATGCAAGCTTTAAAATTCATTAACTGTCATCACTGTTGTTGTTGTCATTAGTTTATATTGAAAATTCAATTAAGTTACAATTATAATGGTTTTTACAATAGAACACAAAACATTTATGATTGAATCATATTTTCGAAATGGTATTCGAGAGAACAGCCAATGGATTTACAGTGCGGTGCCATGTTTAGAGGAATTTCGGCAACAATTTCCAGATATTGCTGTCCTTGAAGCAGATTTTTACAACGCACTTAAAAGATGTGTTGATGTATTCCGAGGGAGCATTACTCATAGAGATAGAGCTGGAAGGCCAAGCGTTCGTACTCAAAATACAGTTGATGATGTTCGTCAACGGTTGAACGAGCAACCCACTACATCACTACGTACACTTTCGCAAGAGACTGGTTTATCATTAGGAACTTTAATGCTTTAATGCTATTCCCATACAAAATTCTTGATTTACATGAGTTGCTGCCAGCAGATCGCAATAGGAGAAGTTTGTATTGTCAGTGGTTCCAACAAAATTTAATGAACAACGACGAATTGCTAAATTTAACGTTTTTTTTTCTGACGAGGCCTGGTTCACCCTTTCGGGGTATATAAACTCACTAAATATGAGGATATGGAGTACTGCAAATCCGCATACTTATCGCGAATCTTCCCTTCACCCGTTACAAGTTGGTGTTTGGATTGCTCTGTCTCGAAGACGTATTATCGGACCCATATTTTTCCACGAAACTGTTACTGCTCAGAGATACCGGAATATTGTTCGTGAATCTATTAATCAGCTTCATGAGGATGAGCTCCAGCAAGGCGCGACGGCCCTCACCGCTCAAGAGATCCTCAATTACCTTCGTGAATTTTTTGACGATCGAATAATTAGTTTAGGTTTAAATCCAGAATTTCCACCTAGATCACCAGGTTTGACTATTTTAGATTACTTTATATTCCCTTATCTGAAAAATAATGCATACAAGACCCCTATTAACAATATCGAGGAATTGGAAAACAGAATTACGGAACAGTGTTCCAATATAACTCCTCAAATTCTTATAAATGCTTTTAATAGTATGAAAAGACGAGAAAATTTGTGTCTGCAGGAAAATGGTGGTTATTTTGAACAGCTTCTTTAGTTTTTTATGTTTATTTTTCTGTACCTGTGAAATAAAAAAATTATAATTTCCAATTTTAATGATTACCTACTTGTAATGATTTGTTTAATAGTGCAGTAATTTAGTTGTTATTGTTATCGTCTAAATTGAAATACTAGAAGTCATTTCTTCAAAAATTGATTTATTTACATATACCATGCTACTTAAGCTAACATAACATTGCCGGTTAGGTACTGGCGCTTGCGCTAGATGGCCCTAGAAAGGCTGCCTACACGTTAGTTGGCATATAAAGCTTGCATTAGACATTATTTTATTATTCCATGGCCAACCGTTATGTAATTACTTTTTGAACTCATGGTATGAGCGTATATGTTCTTTGTATTTGGTATCAACATTTCTAACTGTTTGACTATGCATACATAATTACAATTTGAAGAGTTTAATTTGTTAATATCTGATTTTACCAAATCGTTAGTTATATCTTTGGAAGACCTCCGAAATTAACATCCAGTGTGCTTTTACCCTAACTACAAATGTTTACTACATTAAATGCTTTTGTATGTCGCAATACGTATCAAGTAAAAACAAATACGTGTTGAAATTGTCTATTATTATTATTAAATTATAAATAACCAGTCAGAGTTTTACTTCCATTCATATTGCTTTTTCCTAATATGAGTTTGCGTTTAAATATTCTAACATTGCATTGGTTTCATTTAGTTTTTATGTAGCCACTATTCACCTACTTTAATGTTTAGTATCGGAATCCATGGGCTTATCTTGAAGAATTTGTTATGTAATTTTTGAAACTTCATCATTTCCACTTTTTTTTATATTAATACGCAGTGAAGAAATAAATAGCTATACCGAGATGAATTGTCTAAGAAGAAGCTGTATAATATCACGTATTGCGCGAGTTAAAAACTAGCCCATCAGACGAAGCATGGGGATGGAAAGGAATATAGAAGTAGAAGAAAGATAGTGGAGATGGTTTGGACATATTAAGAGGATGGACGAAAATAGGTGGCTTAGAAGGCTATTGGAGTGGATTGTGATGAAAAGTAGAAGACGAAGAAGGCGTCGGAAAGACGATCTAGATAGTCATAAGAACGAGAAATGTAGAGGAAGAAACATGTTATCATAGACGAAGATGGAGACTGAGGATGGAGACGCGGCAGTAACCGTAGAAATTCGTTGATTGCGGTTTTTTCTATTTAACGTTCAATTCCGATGTTTAATTGAATTTTTATATTTTAATAATTTCTCAACTACGGTTCAGGTACTTTACAATTAGTTTAAAACGATTAAAATAAATTGCGTCTTCTAAGAGATAAAGTGCTCGAAGATGGAAAATGTTGCGGGGAGACCCGATGGCAGTTCCGCAACCTGCTGCCACTTTAATCTTGTTTGAGGTAGGTAGTTAGAGACGTGGCGCACTAACCCAGGGGGACCGACGGTTTTACGTACTCTCCGAGGCACTGCGGGTCGCAACGTTAGAGCGAAGATTTCGGTCACCCACCAAAGTAGGCACGGCGGATCGTTCCTTAACTTTAAGTACTGTTTTACCAGTAGTCGTGCTTGTCCACCACGCTTCCCGTTTAAAACGATTGAGCAACTCTGCTAATTGGTCCTTGTTAGAAGATGGTCTTCTTCTTCTTCTTAATATAGTCTCTAAGTCTGTGTTTTGGTGGTCTTCCTGGATGTCGTTTGCATTGTTGATTAAGGTCGCGTGTAACTTTTAATAATGATTTTGTTTGATTTTCACATCTCTCTTTTTCACAAGTTTTTGTGCCTTGAATTTGGCGTTGGTCACGTATTTCCATGTTACTTATTCCATCTAAACTAGTCTTGTCTACTGTCTGTCTTAATATTTCCATTTCTGCTGTTTGTAGTTGTTGTGTCTTTTGTGTGTTTGCCCTGGTTTTAGCTGCGTAAGTCGTTACTGGTCGCGCTGCCGTTTTATAAATCCTGATTTTATTTTCTAGTTACATATGTTTGTTTTTCCAAGTTATATCTCTCAACTATCCAGATACTTGTTTCTTTGTGCTGTTACCCTTTTTGCAAATTTCTGGTACTACTAATTTCTATTCCATAACAATATCTATACGCGTTATTTTATTAAGAGAAACATAAACTGGCTGACCTTTGTAAATTATTTGTAACTAGCGTTACTGCTGCATCTATTATATATCATAATACTTTGTACCAATAATAATTAGTTGCAGACATGTTTTTTCATGTTTTGCTATTTCGAATAAACACACTGAGCAAGTATATTATGCGGACCTCGCATTCAAAGCTGAGAGCTGAAAGTTTGCTTGGTTCTTTTGCGAGGTTCGATGTAATAATGAACGGCGGGTGCCAATATGGACTGCAATTATCCAGTCTTATAGTGTAAAGCGTATTTTCTTGTTTGTACGGAAAACTGTACTTATTTGATCGATAAAAAGATATGTCTATATTTTGTCAACAGCTGCGCTAAACAATTAATATAAGCTAGCAAGATTTTGTATTTTCCACTCAGCTTTTTCTTTCTATCTCTGAAATCATTGTTTAACATTATACAGTGTGTGTATAAGCGCGGTATACATAGAAATCTCGTAGGCAATGAGATAGAGATTTGGTTGAATGAACTGAAACTTTTTAAGCTTCTCAAGGGCTATCAGGGACCACATTCAGAATCAATAAATTTTGCTTAATTTTTACTACAGACAAAAATTTAAATTTTAGTTTTAGTGTTTTACAGGATAATTTGCTTATATCATTTGTAATTCTATATTTCGTAAGTTGTTAGAACAGGGTTTTCAAATTAAGGAGAATTATGAAAACGTTCCGCAGTCTGAGATTGAACTATAAACAAATGCCAATGCGAACCACTCTCAAATTAAAATAATTTATTCGCCTGTCAAAATCTGTTTAATTAGGTTGTTGTAAATTTGTTGTTGGTTAAAAAAGTGTTTATTTTAATTTTATTTGAAAATGATTTTTTATTTTAGGACAAAAATCTCTATCTGTTAACAATTCGCATATAGTTTGACATTTTTCTTTCGTTTATATGTTCCAGTTCGGGTAATGTTAGATTACCACTGGTAAGCTGTGCGAAAGTGAACTTTTCCTGTCTGGCACTCAGGAACTGGTCACTTTAAGGCGTCTTTCTAGCAGTCTAACTGGTGTTCTGCCAGAATTGCTCTTGGTTGTTCCCTTAGCACGAGGCGCAGTATTTTCTCTACATTTCTGGAATGGCATCTGTTCTAATCACAGCTACTCCCTTTTAAACTATCATTTCAATAATGTCAAATAATTTCAGGCGTCCGTGAATTTTGACATTTTTCACACATATGTGTTTTCACGTCTAGATAACGTTAAATTAATCGTGGTAAGCTACGAAGTTGAGCTTTACTATTGGTGCTATTCAATTTCATCAGCAGGAATGGGTCGTTTAAGATGCTGTTCTAACACCTTCATTGTTATTCCGCCATTGTCGCTCATAAGCTGTTCCATTAGCATGAGACACAGTATTTGCAGTACACTCCTGGAACGGCTCCCTACACCTTCACACATCTTTGTCGGCAAACAACATTATTCAAATACCTTCAAAATATGAAACCATGTACGCGTTAGATTTTAGATGTTACAAATATATAAATAAATATACAAGATCTTACTAAACACGAACAGCTACATAATGTAACGGTCCGCCCACGTGGTGGACGGTTGCCTGGTTTTAGCTCAGAGCCAGTAGTTCGTAATAACATGCGGAGAGACTGTAGTGGTTATAACAGGATTTATTCTATTTAAATGTTACAATTAAAAGCAAAATATGTGTGATTCTGGTGTTATAAAGAAAATAATAATATATTCAAAATCCTGGACGGTACGCCACTGGACGGACTAAGGAAGTCGGGCCACTGTCCTGGTAGATTGCGTTACAGCTGTGAGCCGCGCGCAGCATGTGTGTCATATCTTTACATAAACAAATAAAATATATGTTGCCACCTGGCAGTTAGTTTAAATACGTGTAACAGAATGTATTTCGAAAATTATTAATCTGAAACTTCTCAGTGTTCACAAAGTTATTAGATTACTCCTCACCTGGCACGCGTGTCCTTGCTGGGTCAACGAACGTTTTGTTAAATCCAGCGGCTGGTAAATGCTCTTGTACTCGTAATTTCGCCGGTGAATGAATTTAAATGTGTCGCAGGATATTGTAACAATAAAACATTACTGTACGATGAGTATTTGAAATTGTTAATGCCTAATTTTAAAAACACACGCACAATCTGGTCTGACCGACTATAACGTATTGTCAAATTAGTTCGGAAATTCTCAATTACGGGAAAATAGGAAAATCAAAGGTCAAATTAGCCTGGCCTGAACGGCTTATAAGACCTCTCACGGACTGAGAATATTTTGATGGCTCCACCTCGGGTTCTCCAACGGACTGGAATATTCTGACGGACTTTGAATATTTTGACGGCTCAACCTCGATTTGATTGCTTCTCTGGCGGACTGGTAATTCTATTCTCGGCTAACTTTCTCGTTGAAGCATTCGACTCATAATTTATCAATTTTGTGCGAGGATCCTGTATATATACGCTTTCCTTTCCTACGCATTTCTCCGGAGTGTGTTTAAACGCGATGATGAGTGCGTGAGGGAAAACAATTTAGAACTGCACTTGCACCGCCGCCGCAGACGCCTCTTTTCGGAACTCAAGCGACCTAACATTTATTTATCAAATTTTGAACGGTTGCTTCCCGGAAACTTCGTTACAATAAAATAAGATTTCAATACTGAACGATCAGGATTTCTTCACTACCGACAGGGGTGAGATGCTTGGACAAAGGAACGGGATTACGATTTCAGGAACGGGCACCAACAATGGCTCGAAAACCATCAAACACCAACTGGCACGTTAACCAGGATATGTCGGGATATGGTCGGGTTCTCTAAGCTACTTGTAGATGGGTCAGAGATTTGGACAAAGGTATAGGATTCGGCATGCAGGATTCCGGAAAGGGGTTCCCTTAAACATCGGCAACAACCTGGAGAGGAAACCACTATTAATTTTCACAGGAAATTATCTAAACGGCCTTACACATGCTCTTTAATCAGCCCTAATCTAACCTATTTATCTGATAATTAAAGCCACGAAACTGCTCAAACCCAGAGTCCACCCAAAAGCTTACACGTCGTCTCTTCTTGATAATCTCAGCAGTAATACTCTCATCACTTTTATGTAACTACATCAACCTCTATACATATAATTAATAAAAAATTAATTAATAAATGCGGCTTCCGTCTATGAGTTAACTATGCATATACTTTTTATGTTGGCAACACTCCCGAAGGTGAAGATGATATATGCTGACAACTGTCAACCATGAGTAACGCCAATGATTTATTGAAACATGCCCGTTCCGGCTACAGTTAGTTTTTTTCTAGTCGTTGAATTCATTCACTTATATAGTCATAAACTGCAAAATATTTAATATTCAGCATTGAGGGGGCAACATTTACGAAAGAAAAGCGTAAACGGAAACGGTCGCATTCCTTTTGTATGCGCCATATGGTAGCAGTAGTTTATAGTACAGAAATCTAAAATCATGGAGCGTGAGAATTCAATATACATCGAGTTGTTAGAAATGGAAACAATTTGAAATCCCATCAATTACAACGAAGCAATCAAATACCACGCTCCATTTCCGTCGATGCCGGTACGTAAACCAAAACAATATTGTTGCGCCTTGCTGTGTGCTAGAGAATTTGAATCGATATTGTAAATTTCAAAGAGTAAACAATTTATAATCACAGTCTTATTCAGAATTTCAACATTGGCACGAATCAAACAAGTTTACACGAGTTGGCTTCGATCCAAATGTAATGGTTTTATTCACACTGAATTTACGATTTATTTTACTTGTTAATACCGTAACGCAAAATATCTTTTAGTTTTATTGCTTTTTGGTTCTAAAAATTCCTTAAAAAATTCTTGACGACAGGATTATGAATTCAGTTTGAATTTGAGGTATGACGATTAGAGTACATATTAAGTATGATATTCCATATTTTTCAGACAGACGTCGTAGGAGTTCAACGAGCATACATAAATGTTAGAAAGTATTGGATCAGGCAAGCCCAGAGTTGTTTCTGAGGTTTAACACATATTGTTTGTACAGTTGCAAACCATTTGATTGTAGTTATTATAGAACTTAGTGTCAGTCCTAATTATTTTCTTCCAATTATTCTGCAGATAATGTTAAAATGAAGTTTCTTTATTTATTATTTGTTTTTATTTTTGTATGAGATTGGTAAATACTTATTTAAATTCCATTGTAGTTAATTTTCATGAACAATTGGAATGGTATTATGAGTATACAATCATTGCCAGCATTTTAAGAAAGCTGCAGTGACACCCCTGAAGAGAGAAATGAAATTAGCGGACCATAATCGGTTTGTTTTTCATCATAGAAGAGGTGTTTCTAGTCGCGAAATCGCTGCTATAATACAATGTAATCAGTCTATTCGAGTTCTTAGAAAGTATGTTGAATTTGGAAAAACTGATGATAAATCCCATAGTGGACAACCAAAGCAAACCTAAGTTGGAGACCATGCTATGGAGAAACAAGTTTGGCAGATAAAAGTACCTAAAATTAACCAAATTGTGACACGAACCTACTGATATAAGCATGTATAGTTTCACTGTGCATGACTGCTCAACGAGTTGGTCAACTAATACCTTGCAGTATTGTAGGATACGATGTAACTTAGTCGGAAAAACTTTTAAATCGTAAAGACACCAATAAAATTGATAAGATAGAGTGGCCAACTCAATATCCAGACTTGAATACATTAGAGAACTTGTGTCAGAAAATATTGTTGCGCCTATGGCTTGTTACGGACCAAACGAGCTTTTCCGTCGACCCGTAACCGGATAGGTTGAAAAAGGCCTACAGCTTAGCTCAGAGGAGTAGGGGGAGTTCACGGAAATCGCTTACGGGAGGAAATCTTCCTAGTTGTGTACAGAGTGAGTCAAAGTTAGTGGGCGCCACCTTCCAAAGACAGCTGATTGTAGGTCCTCGTGGAAGGCCGAGAGGCCAGCAGCTTACGGAAATCGGACTCACCTTTATTGTGCCTTCTCCTATATATATATATATATATAAAGCTTGCAAAATTCATGCACCAACAAATACAATTACAAAATAATAAAAGATATTCTGAATTTTAAAACACATATATTGAGATTATTGGCAATACAACAGAATGACAGCAAATTGTGGTTTTATAGTCCCATACTACAAGCTCTTAATTTGAACGTTCAGACAGAAAAAAAACCCGCCGCCGCTGGCGTACGTCATTTATATTTTCCAAATCACTACGTGGCCAGCGACGCCGGCGCTTACAGCAATGACACAGTACATATATAAAAAAATTATTCTACACTTTGTAGTACATAAAAAGACAGTCGACGACTGAAGGTCGCTTCTTGTTACATAAAAAGATTCAATCCCTTGAAATTTTGCAAGCTGACGCGAAAAGGGGGTCTTTCTTCACAGCACAAAAAAAACTTTTTTTTACCTTGAATTTCGAACAGCGAGACGGAGTCAGGCACAATTTGGTTTGCCAGATGCGAGAACCGTCTGGAGATGTTTTCAGATCCGGGCAGAAGGTCGACGTTCTTCGGGAAAATTCCGAGACGAAATATCAGATGCACAACCTTCGTAGTTTGTAGCAGCAACAGCACTACCAAAGGGTAGGATATGGGCTCGATATTAATCTGCCAAAGGAGATGGGAAAATTCGCAATGAATTGCCTGTTTTTGGGATTTAAAGTCCTAGCGTACTTCTATGAATCCGACATTTGTCGATGTTCCGTTTTCACCCCATGGTAAAACAGCGAAACGAAACTAACACAAGGGATACCCATTGAAAAATTCAAATTTTCAATTTATTTAAGGCCCCCCGATTGATGGAATTTCGGAGACCGGAATCTGGCGAAGATCTAAGGCCAACTTTTTAATTTCGTAACGGCCCTGGTAGATGGAATGAGCGACCGGAGCCATTGAAGATGTAAAACTGACTGAAGACCTAAACGCGCCCCGAACATGTGTTGGTCGAAAATATTACGCCACCTTGAGAAATATGATGCAATTGTTCTAGAAAAATGTGAAACGTAAATTCGCAGAACGCGCCCAGAATTCGGTGCAGACAAAATATTAATCGGCAATTTCGGCTTACAAAAGGAACTGTCAACATAGCTCAATCTTAAAAGAAAAACAACGAAAATTGTTATTAACATACGAACAGCAATTAAAATAGAATTTTCAATATCTATGAAGCGGCAATTAAAGTACGAAATTAAATCGAATGGAGCGGCAAATTTTAAAAGAACATAACAGGCTGTAACTGATAAGGAACCCTTTGTCCTTATCGCCGGGATCACCAGAGAAACAACTACGCTTATATAAAATGATTAGATTTATTCATTTGTACGTTCTACAAGACTGTAACAACTTATCCTAAAACATTATTCTAAACTACCTAAAATAATAAACTCAGGTGCAACACCATTGCTAGGTTGGAATACTCTCTTTCATTAATCACTCACTGACAACTGCCCAATATTCACTATTCACTATTGGCTAGTTCAATCTTAAGTGTCCTTTTATTAATTCGCTTTTGCACCCATAAGCAATTTCCCTTATCAAGCATATTACTTATTTCACATTGCCTAATTTAATAGTCTAATGTACTTTGAATTTGCTGAGTATACTGACATCCCTACTTGCAACATAAATGTGTATGCAAGTAATTGAAATCATATTACAACAGCTATTAAGCAATAATAATTTAATTTAGAATTTTGGATATTGGGTTCGTAACAATATCAAACATTACATCTGTAGAAATAGAGTTTCTGTACTGCCCAATTATTTTATCTTTTGTATATACTTCTATTTGTCAAATGTTGTGGTTAAAATATTAGCTTTACTATTACTTTAATTAATAATTTATGTTTGTGGTTACTGCCAAACCTTCCGATAACTGGGACTCCTTGCAAAGAGGTGCTTTTAGTCAGGATAGAAGAAAAATTAGGGCAGTCAATAAGTCAAATTGTGGGTTCTCAGGCGGGTGCAAAGTTCACGTGTTCGGGATAAGTGGGTAACAATGTGTGTTGATTAAAATTGTGGAATGCAATCAAATGATGTTTACCTATGTTGTTGTTACTTATAAGGTGGTGTAGATGAGCTCTTGGTATGTGCTGTATGAAGCTGTAGATAATGTTGTTGCTTTTGATATTGTAGTACGCATAGTAACGGTAATTACTGCGTTGTTGTGTTTGGGAGTCTGCGAACTCGTTTGGTTATCCGGAGAGGTCTTTTGACCACATCTGGACCTGGTTGATCGAGCGTGATAGCCAGTGATCTCTGTACGTACGGCGGCTAGCGGAGATTATTTGTTGTACTCAATGACATGGGTGGCTCTAAATTTCCAATTTCCCGTCCCAGCAAAAAGCGGCCCTTCCTAAACGTTTATAAGCAGGCGTACAAAACAAAAAAACGGAATTAATTGAATTGTAAATCAAGAACAAGAAGTGGGTTAAGTTTAAAAGTGTGCTCCTATTTCAAATTTCCCTAGTTTTAAAAGTATTTTATTTCATATTGTGTAGCGGCTTTGTAAAAAATACTTTATAACAATAAGAGTTCACATTTTTAATAACTATTCGTCAGTAAATGATAACATAAAATATAGCTGTTTTGAAGAAATAATCGTTGTTTGACATGAATCTATTGTGCTAACCTGTGTTCTCAATTAATTAGGTCTCACATCCAATTTGTTTCTCGGTTTTGATTTGGAATATGAAAGTGCAGGAAGTATCCGTTTACACAAGCTTCAGGAATGAAATGAAAAAGGAAGTTATATAAATATTTTAAATACTCTTCACGAAGGACTGGTTTAACTTGTTATTAATATAACATATTTGTCATTAAAAACGTACATTTCAACATATTATATGTATCATGTTGGTTCATAACATTTTTTCATAATTTGTAATGTTTGTGATAATACTTACATTCAAATGGGATATTTCATAGTAGTTCTTCACCATTACTGTCATGCACTGATATACAACAACCAGATGTAATCGAATGCTCTGTATATAAATGTATATAATAAATGTAAACGAGTTCTTTGAGTGGCTCAACCGCGTTATTGCTTTGTGGGCCTCTGCGGTCGTTTCTCGAATGCTGTGTGAGCAGTTTGGCCACAACTGTGTAACATATAGGTTAAAGGTTACATTAATTTCGCATTCATTTCATATACTGTGCATTTATTGCAACTGAAACATAGGAATTTTAGATGGAAAATACGTAAAAGTTGTGTGTTTATACTTGGATAAATTTAGCAACATAAATTAACTGTTTATATATTCTGCATCCGTCCCATTATAATAATGTATGTCAAATTTCTAACAAAATAATCTCTAGACTAATTGAAATTATCAATATGTTGATGCACTCGCTTGCGGCGGGAGCTCTAGCGTAGCAGTTAAAACTTTGTTCTGAATGCGCAAAGTCTATTGTTATAAAGGCGATAAGTTAAATTTTTTCATACTTCTGTGTTATAACAGGATAATTAAGTTTATTTATTTAATCAAAAATGAATTATTTCTTCAGTATTAAATTGCGGCAATTTTGAACGAACCGGGGTTAATCAACGTTGATCCGGTGACATTGAAAAGTTGATTACTAATCAACTTCCCAGTTTATGGTTTATTTTTAATTTGGTGTCTGTTTGTTATTTCTGATTTTTAGTTATGTTTTGCGTTTGTTCATTTTATATGTATTTCCCTATATAATTTTTAATTTTTGACATGATTTATTTTATTCAAAATTGTATAACTACAATTTTGTTCTATATATTGCTGTGTTACACTTAATAAAATGGACTTAATTCTAATTAATTATAAAGTATTAAAGCTATAGGAAGCTTTCTTGTATGAAAATGAGTAGTTCACATGCATTATTTTCAAAGGAGTTCGTCCGTTGTCTTTTCCGATGATTTTTCGGGTGGTTGTCGTAAGATGGGAGTTGCAAGTTTTGAGTTCATCTGAAGGAAATTTGGCAATGGAGCCGAGTTTATAAAGTTGTTTTTATGCCTTCCACCAAATTTTACTGAATCTTAAGCTGTAATAATAATGATATTAATGTAAATGCTTATAATTTGACAGTTCAGACCAATTTTGTAGATTTAGGTGTATTAATGTGGTTAATTGGTTGTAATTTGTACTGAATGCCTTTGACTTAGCTTATGAGGCAACTTTGTGTTGTAGTTATTGAAACATTAAATGTGTACCTACAGCAGATTATCCAACCCCATCTACGATTGTGACAACTATTATTTATATTAGTGGGGCTTGCTTATTTACTTATTTATTCAATATCTCACAACATCTATTTTTGTCACCCCAACGTGGAGCATTTACATTTTTCATTCACTCACCGCACGCCCATTCACACAGCAATATATAGACATAATTAATTTTAAACAAATAACATCATACATTATCGCGATGTTCTAAAAAATATAGAAACTTAAGAAAGAGAATTGGCCGGGATTTGAACCCTAGCTCAAACGCGTCCAGATACCTACTCTTCAATAGAACTGTGTCTTCCCTTTCTTTTGTTCCCGCTCGCCTGCTTAACTTTACCGTGCAAAAGTGTCAAGTAATATTCTACATTAATTGTACGTTCTGTAAGCAAATCAACAAAAAGCACCCCTTGAGAATCCCAAAAATGTTGCTTTCACTGATGTGGTGTGACACCACTGCATGCTTGCAAGTTTTGACTCAGGAGTAAAATAATGTACCTCGGTTTCATCAGTTGTCACAATACGACCATCTCTCATATCGTTGCAGTAATGAAGAAGCGATTTGTAAACGATTCAACTTATGTTCTTCCATAAACAAGCACGGAATCTACCTTGTACACAACTTACGGCACTTTAGCTTGTTTAAGATGTCTTCCACACTTCTGAAATTAATTTATAAATTTTAAGGAAATTGACGAATTGTTACCTGTTGTCTTGCTTTTTTTTTCTGTTTCACTGTTAACCAAAGTTGCAACTTGTTGTACATGGGGCTCATTTTCTGGACGAGTTCTCTAAAAGATTTCGACAACCGAAACACCCGACTTTTAAATAGAGATTGGTAGCCACATTGTGCTCGTAGTTTTGTAAGAATTTTAGGCGAATTTACTTCGTCATTTTAAGAAATTTGATTATTATGCGGTGTTCTGTACCACAAAGAAACAATACTTTTCGACATCGTAAGTGTAACTGTCAGAATAGTATTACATATAGTGAAATAATTGCCACGGATATGTTAACAAGAGTCACATCCAACATTTAATTAATTTTTATTTTCGGAATTGTTGGGGTTTTAACTTGCACATTCTTGTTTAAATTTTGAACACTCCTCGTTTACCAGTAGGCTATTGTTGCAACATATAACTAAAATTACAAGCGGATGCATCAACATATTAACATTTCAATATTAGTAAATAATTAATTTTAAGCCTTATTTGTTATGAATTTTCTAACAAAGTAGATTTACGGAGAAATAATATTTTTCCATTTGACGGTGATTGCGAAATAGCATAGTGTTTCCTAAACTTTTTAGCCCAGTTCGGTGCAGAATACATGTATAAATTAATGTATTTTCAATAACTGATGACTAAGTGATTTGAATGTAGATTTAATAAATTATAGACGAACCTTGGAATCGGAGAGATACAATGGTGACTGACCTTTTTATTTGTGTTTAAGTGTATATGAAATCAGAGCTGGACATTCGGGGGCGGCCGTTAGGGCGCGGCCGTTTGGGTGCCGCCTTTAGGGCGCGTGGACATTAGGGCGCGTGGACATTAGGGCGCGGACCGTTAGGGCGCGTGGACATTAGGGCGCGGACCATTAGGTCGCGTTACACTAGGGCACGACAACTGTGTTATATTTGTCAGACTAAAAGTTAGTCATTAAGGCTTATAAGGAGTGACGAAAAATTTCTCAACCGGCCTTTGGATTTTTTTGAATATGCAACTAGACATACATCATCCAGTATCTTCAAAAGTGTATGACGTTGCAAAATTCAAATAGAAGGATTAGTAAAATCACCCAAAAGAACCGACCTTCCTTTTCTTTCTTTCTTGTTTTTAAAATAATTTTGTTGATAGGCATTTGGGTTTACTGTGGGTTTAAAACTGAAATATTTGGGTACAGATTTGTATGCAATGCAGAAAATTATGTTTGATTTTTTAAACCTTTCTATCTAAATAATGGTTAATAAGTTATTCAACGTTATATTGTAGATTTATTAAAATTTTCTTCACCGCCAGTGCTATCCGACCTGAAAACGGTTTTAGCAAATGTAATGGTCAGAATCACTTAAACTCCCTAATTATAATTATTAAACAGCTAAATACGTATTAGCGTAGACTAATTATTTTTCTATGGTATTAGTCAATCTTCAAAACTGTATAACTAAAAAATGCGGATAGAAGCATTAGTAAAATCATTAGAAAAGGGCCACCCTTCTTTTGTGCACTTCTTCTTTTTAAAATAATTTTATTATTAGTTAGTTATTAGTTATAACACCGAGTCTCACGCCCTAGTGTTCCGCACCTTAATGGCTCGCGCCTTAATATCCTCGCCCTCTAGTGTCTCTGCGCCCTAATGGCCCGCGCCCTGGTGTCTTCGCGCCCTTGTGTCTAGCGCCCTAACGGCCGCGCCCTAACGGCCTGTCCTAGACCGATATAAAATACGTGGTCTGCGGACCAGTGTTATCTACTGACGAACCAGTATTGGGCCGCGTACCACAGTTTGAGAAACGCTGAATTAGCAAAATTTCCTATGATATACACAGTATGTAATATTTACGTTTAAAATGAAGCAATACTTAAAAACTGAAAAAGTTTTTTCTACTAAAGAAATTTGCTGTTTGTGATGTGATACTATTTGTCCAAGGATTATTAAAGAAAGTGATTATTATTATTTTTGTTAGTAATTGATAGTAACACATTGTTTCCGGATAGTTACGTTTTGAGTGAACTTAATTTATTTATATTTTCCGCTAGGGATTCTTTGTAACTATACATTTCAGTCTTTTTCTGTATAATTAAAAGGGTAAAATAGAGCTATTTGAAATCTCATTTCATTTACTGAGAATTCGTTCCGCGTTCAATTTCTAGGTTTAGTTTTATGGTGTTCTTGTTTTATTCAAGGCTTCATTATTTTGCCTACATAAAAGAAGTCATTACGTAACCGTTTAAAACTTTCTTAATTAACGACTTAAATGCGGCCTTCACTTTAATTTGACCGGTGCGTTTTTTTGTAGTTTAATATAAGGATTGTGGCTATTTTATTTTTACTTTCCCAGATAATTATGCTCGTTTGCCACAAAAAGACCCATTATATTGCATTGGAGATCGAACAATCCCCGCTAGTCAGTATTTGGATGTGTGGACCAATATAGAGGCATATGTAACCGGAATGCACGTAAAGCTGTCGGTCCCGGTTGTCATACGACCATATTTGACAATCGTGGACCAAGTAAGTAAACCACTTCTCTTCTCTGTTCGGCGAGTTAGGCTAGTCTGTTGTCCAGCATATGTGCAATGAGACCTCATAGAACCTAATTCATTGTAGATAATTAACAGGCCATTGGTCTATACACAGAGGAAGAAGAAAATAAAGTACTACATCTGTTGATATCAATAAATTTAGCAAGAAGCGATTTATATGAATTATTTAGTAATATTTAAAGGGGCGGGGATGGCTCAGTGGTAGGAAAGCCATGCTTTGGATGTAATACTCCAAACGCTTCCCGGTTCGAATCACCCCAGGGACGGAAAATTTTCTAATTCCCAGTCTCCATTTGTCATTGTGGATCAAATTAATGGCACTCCTTGTATTACGGTCGCATTACAGGAGTAACAAGGCCATAAACAGATAGATCCACACACCAGGCAACTCAAGCACGGCTTCGCATCAACACGGTAACCCGTAGAAGTGGGCCCTGTTGTGCATAGCACAAACTAGCTTAGCTTTGCCTCACACCGCCTCCTCACTGCGCAATCTGTACAAGCGAGGACCATGATAATAATGAATGATAATTTAGTAATATTTAAATATGTGTATGTTGATGTACTCACTTGCGACAGTGAGGATGTTATCTTAAAAGCGTAGTAGTACACGATTTGAAATGCAATAAAATAGTAATTATTTTTTTAATTAGTAATGTTACATAATTCTAAGGAACTAAACAGAATCACCCTGTGAAACATTAAAACATATTTAACGAAAAACTTCTCTGTTAATGTTAATTTACTTACACAAAATAAATATTTATTTATTTTTAGTTGATCTACCTATGTTGTAAAATAGCGGTATAATTTTAACTTTTCGATTGTGTACTTACAGCAACGCTTTTTTGCCATTGCGGATTTTCTGTATTATTTGTTTATTATTACCGTTCGTTTTTCTGGTGATTTTTATTATTACTTTTCTTACTTGTAGTTACTTCTATATTTGGATGCACTTGGATGGTTTTGCCCTTTCTTCATATATTGTGGTTTCTGAAATCCTTTTAACGTTTCTGAGTGGATTGAATTTCCGTCATGGATTTTGAACGTGGATTTATTCAACGAATACGAACTTATTCTTTTGATACCTGCCTACAAGACAATATATTCGTGAGTGGGACTGATAATAGTTTTTATATGTCGCAATTTTTCGCGAAGATCGTGTTCTATCAGCCGCTCTTTGTTTCTGGTAGTACTTTGACTTTTCTTGGGGTTGTCCCTAATTTTATTTACTATAGACATTCCCCTTTAAAGCTCTTATATTCCAGCCCATTGATTATTGAACCGCCTAGCACAAGAATTAAATTTGGGACTCGCTGTAAGCATCCTTCAGTTTGTGCATTACTTACCGTAAAGAAGGGCCATTTAGATATTTACGTTGGGATATAAGCTAACTGGTTTTATATTTTATATAGGTGTATCCATTTCTGGATGAGCTCTCCTGTATTGTGAACTCGAAACAAAATGCGGAATCCTTCGGTTTTCTGTAATAAACTACTTGTTACCTATATTGTATTAATGCTTTAGTTTTCTAATCGAAATTCACTGTCTGTCATTCCATAAATATTTATTTAAATATTGGTTGTTTCGGTAGGCACTGTAATCCGTTGATCTCTATTGGCATACGCACATAGGACAGAATATACCATATATTTATTAATGTATAGTTCTTACATATCTAAAGTGTTTTGATAATTTCATTACATTTGTATTTTATAGTATACGAGGGTAGTTCATTATTTATTGTCCCTGATATACGAGTAGAAGCAAATGACTTAGACATTTGAAACAACCTCCCAACATAATCCTCTAAAAGGTTAACACACTAAGTATAACAATGATTCAGAACTTGAATAGTTTTAGAAAATATTCTTTGTCCTTTACTGCAAACCACTTATTTACAGCAGCCATCACCTCTTCATTGTCTGAAAAATGAGTTCCCCGAAGATGTTCTTTTAATTTGGGGGACAGGTGAAAGCCACTGGGGGCCAGATCTGGTAAATATGGAGGTTGTTCTAAACTTTCAAATCCAACATTGTTGATAGCAGCCATAGAACACAGCTCTTGCGAGCGGCAGCGTTGTCTTGATGGAACGGAACACCGCGTTTTAATTGTCAACCACAATGCCGCCATTCCATCCTCCGCCGTTTCGACTCTCGATCAAAGTGATGAAGCCAGGTTTCATTTGCAGCTACAAATCTTTCCAAAAATCCATTCAAATCTTTGTCCATTAATTTCAAATTGCTCGAATCAGTGAGAAACCTGTCCTATTCCTAGGCTCACACCAAAAAGCGATGGGCCTCTAAGGCATGTGAAAGCTTCATAATAATAAAATAATTTTTTCTTCAAACGTCAGTAAATCTGTCATTTTTCGACTGTGTAGGCGACCGTAAAGTTTCATTTTTCCTCCGCCGGAGCTTTAGTTTTCACTTTCCCGCCGGCGGAGGGAAAAGTGTTATCATAGCAACATAGATAGAAACAAGAAAACAAGCGTCTATAAATCACTAATTTAGGAACTAATTGGTTATTATTTAAGTGAACTTACTCGATAAAACTGCTTATCAATTCGGAATTAAAATGCAACCGGAGACGCAATAATTGTAAAAAATAAATTAATATTGTTGACAGTGTCCACTGACAGCTTTATGTTACATTACTATAGCAACAACCTGTGCCTACTCACCGACACCGGTCTCAACCGCCTTGCGAACCCAATTATGTTTAAAAATTATTACTATCAAAAAGAGACGTTTTTGCATTAATTTGTCGACATTTGAAGAAAAAACAGCATATTTTATTTGGAGGAAAAGTTACTTTTCATGACTTGCTCTCTATTACCAGCCTCACTCCGTTCGGCTGTTAAACACGAGCGCGTCATGAAAAGTATCACTTTTCCTCCACATAAAATAATATACTATTTCGTGCAAAAGTTTCTCAACATTTCCAACACAAAAGCCACATGTCTCAGCAATATATTTGACCGTAATTCTCCAATTACTCAGAACCTATCATGCACCAAATCAATATTTTCATGAGTGACAATAGTTTTTGGTGGTTCAGCACCTGGTGCATGTTGACACGACTTCCTTCTTTGAAATCTCTGTACAAATTCTTAATTATTGATATGACGGGGTAGAATCACCCAACACTCCGGACTTATCACTGTAAATTTCCTGCAGTACACGCATCTTAAAAAGGTATTTCATCACAGCCTTTGTTTCGAATTTTTCAATTTTAACAAAATCACCAGCCCTACGGTAATATTAAATGTATAACTTTTATAAACAGGAACTTGCAACTTGGCCTATATTAATGTCAATACTTGACGTTTCCATGAAAATATTATTCATCTTTCTGCCAATGCTTTCTATGTTAGGGACAATAGTTGATGAATCATCCTCGTACATAATCAAAATGGGTTGGACAGTTGGTGTTGGTGTTGGTCGGTACAATATGCTTCATTATCTTACAAACATGAATTAGAAACGATATCTGACTTTTTCTGGAAGAATCGACAATTCGGGAAACGCAGGGGTTAGGAGTTATCTTTACAATAGGATCCTTTTTTTATTTAACAATTTAATAGATTCAGTACTTAATTTTTGCCCTTAAACAAACCATTTCATGACATTTATTATTCACAGCGTAAATGTTGCACTAATAATTATAAATATGAATATTTAGTACAAAAACACTCAATACAACAACTCAAATGACATACGAATTTATTGGTATCACGGTTCTTCTCGTGGATCTACAGTTGATATTCTTATTATTCTTCTCTTCTATTCTTATTATATCAATTACAGTTTTTAAAAATATACGGTAAGGTAGTGTGTAATAGAAGAGAACACATTAGTTTGGAAATGATGTATTGTTCCAGGACGTGAAAGTATTTCATCAAAGGCCCTTCTATTAAAGCAGTGCGCTGAATCGTGTAGGCATACTAATTTTAATAGAAGCAAATAATCCCTCTTAGCAAAATTTTCAAAGTGTGCAGCATATAAAAACAACTTGACTGTGGACATTGTTAGATAATTCACCAGTTTCTGGATTTTCTTAGATTTCCCGACTTTTATTATTTAATATCGCATACATATTATCCCCAACTTCATGAGTTTTGAAAGCACAGGGATTGTCAACAAGGTCCCGGACAAGAGTTTAACTATGGTTTTAAGTAGCAAATAAATATTATTATTATTTATATAATATTAATCACTTATTTCAGTAGGAAAAAGATATGGAACATTGCGCATAATTAATTTTTTTATGAAACGCCCCCTTTGTATCAAAGCCGATTGAAACTTAAATTACAACAAGTCTTCAGATGCACAGAAAAAGGATAACAAGACGATTACGTGAGTTTGAATCTGCTTTCATACAAAATGTTTTAAAATACGAGGAGTGTTTAACTTTAAGCAAGGATCGTGAAATTAAAACGCCATCTGATTTCCTTACAGAACGTCGTACAATTAACGCTGAGTACTATTCAACATTTTTGCAAGATAAAGTTTAGCAGGCGATAAAGAACAAACGTAAAAAAACTTATAGTAACGCCTGTTATATCTATGACAATGCTCGCAATGCTTAGTATGTTACCTAAGATTTTTATTTGTTTGACCCACTGAACGAATTTTTAGGAAAAAATTTCAGAAATATGGTTTCCTCAAACTTTCAAAGGTTTCTTGCATGAAAGTATAAGAAAGCTTCCAAATCAGTGGATCAAGTGCATCGGAAGGCGGATGCAGAGACATTATCGTTGTAATACTGAAATACCATGGAAGGTGCTTTAATGACGGAAATGATTATACAGGGTGGGCCAATGAAAACGAAACCCGATTTTTCATATTTATCGTCATTTTTAAGAAATCGCTCAGACCCGTCAATTTTTGTTTTCGGGGGGGGGGGACTTTTTACGTTTACTTTCAACCTTGTCACTTCAACCTCCTACGGGTGGTGTTACATGATACAAATTTGCCTTTTAACATTTGTTTTTCGCATGAATGTTAACCGCCATAATTGTCGCTACTGGACCGTTGCAAACCCACACATATTCCACGACGTTCACAATCAAAATCCTCAAAAGTTGGCCTGGAATTTATGGCGATCGCGTTGTTGGTCCCTTTTTCTTCCAGGAAATCTAACAGGACAACTGTATTAGGATTTAATACGAGATCATGTTGATCTAGCAATAATTGAAATTATGGAACAAAATGAGTTGATGTTTCAACAAGGCGGAGCGGATGCCCTTGTTGTTGGTCTGGTCAGTATCTGGATGAAACATTTCCTGGTAGATGAATTGGCGGAAGAGAAGCAGTGCCAGCAACTGCTTCAGAACGTCCGAAACCGTTTTCAACAAAACCTGTACTATTGTATGGATGCTGGAGTCCAACATTTCGAACATTTAATACAGTGAAAGTTAAGGTAAATTTCTTAGTCAATAAAACATTACTAGTGTAAATTATGGTAAACGTGAGAAATCATGAATTATTTGATTTGCGAATTTAAAAAACTAGGAAGCGTTAAATGAAAATTTAATAGCCTTTAAAATGATGTATCACTCGATCCCTTTTCCTCTTTAAATTTTAGGGATGAAGCTCACCACTTCTAGAAGGTTGAAGTGCCAAGGTTGACAATAAACGCAAAAAGTTTCCCCGTCAAAACAAAAATCGACGGGTCCGAGCGATTTTTTTTAATGATGATAGATGTGAAAAATCGGGTCTGTTTTGTTTTCATTGGCCACCCTGTATGTAAATAGATATAGAAATACCTACAAAATAATGAAAACGTATTTACTGACAATATTTCTACATTGCCGTAACATTAATAACACTACTTTCTTACAGATTCCAGTAAAACAGGAAGTACATGATTTTTACAAAATACGTAAATAATATTCGTTAATATAATAATTATATTATAATAGAAATTTAGTTTATGATTTTGAGTATTTTAAATAGAGACTAGAAAAGGCTTTACTTTTATTTAAAAAGTGCATCCGCAACTGTAGTTCAGTTTGTCTGTTCTATGACATCAACGATTCGGCACTCGCCTATGAACCTTTATAAATATGATTGGGAGTTTCTTTTATTGCTGAACGTTCCCATTTCAATAATTTTCCTATCGGGATGGACTGTTCGAAGAAAATTTTTATATGCATTTCTGTAATATATGATCGGTTTTGTTTATAATTCAGTAAAATTTGAATATCATGCAAGGCGTATATGTTGAATAAGTTTCTACAAACAGAACGGCAACAGTAATAACATTAATTCCATTACGCAACCACATTTGTTTTGAAAATTTTGCGTTGTAACAATATAAATAATTGCGCTAGAAAAACTACAGGATAAGGTCAAAATATTTCCAGGGCTAATTAAAGAAATTGTATTCCATTTTTGAGAGTTTGGTTTATTTACCATTATTTTAATGCGGATTTTTTGAATAATCGAGGGCATTCATCCCCAGTAGTTACGTTAAACTGTAGGTGCTGTAAAAGTAACTATCAAAATATCAAAATAATATCTGTAAAAACGTTGTCCCTTTTGTTACACATCAACGGACTTCTTAAGCTTTGATTATTCTCTTGCAAAAAAATTTCTTTTACTTACAAATTAATAGGGCTTGTTAGGGCTATTATGAATATGTAAGATTTTTGCTTCGCGTCTAAGTATGGGACCGTAGGGGATAAACAACTTTTATACCATTTTTGATAGGTTTCATTTTTGCCCACATATATTTTTTTATCGTAATAATAAATGAAAGTTCTGGAAATATTTGCCGCTCTGGTAGTAGTAGTATTATCTAGTATTAAAGTTGTTCTAATCTAAAATTTTCAAATTACAGAGAATTGTTTATTGAATTACTTCCATTGTGGATAAAATTCAGAAACATCATACTTAGAATTTCTACTCTGTCGTAATAATAACAGATTCATTGTAACTATATTGTTTTCTTCTAAACCTGTTCTAAACCAAAATAAAATTTTAAATATTAACAGGTATAAGGAATTATTTACCTAATTGATTTTATTGGGGATAAGTTCTAGAAACCTCATTTCTCCAATTTCTACGTTGTTTTAGTAACATGATTATTATTAGTATTCTTAGCACGCTTTTATGACTCACCATCAGGAATCTTTGCATTGCAATTATAAATACTTACTAAAAATTTTCCGCAATCGCGAATGTGAGTCAGACCTCTTGGAAGAATTTAGTAGGAGGATGAGATTCTAAGTGTATTGGTTTATATTCCCGCGACTGTGTTAGATTTCTCAGTTTTCTTTAGTATAATCATAAGTTTTTAAAATTTATTCTACAACACGAAATGTTTATTTCTGAATATACATATAGCATAACATCCGCAGTGATTACAATGTTTGTGTACGTTTCTTAGTCCTCCTCACCGGGTGCAACTAGATGTTTGAATTATCTAACATACCTGGGCGAATTCTAAATAAGATCTTTCAATTATATGAATTAAGAGAGCTGCCCGAAGGCAAAGGGGTACGCAGGGTCTGAACTAAAGGGGAGCAGCCCATATAATTTCCAGGAAGGGGGGGCGAAGTGAAGTACGATTTATTACAAAATAAAACTCAAAACTATTAAAAAACTGTTTTTATACTTTTTATACTAAACATACTAATGCTACTGCTTTATAATAGGTACCCACTGGTCTACAATGTACTTCTTCTTCTTCTTTCTTAGGCTATTAGCCTTATCATTTAACCAATCGATTTTTCACTCTATAAGCTGTTTCCCCACCTTTTCATCGGCATTTCTATTGATGATCTTCCTTGATTCATTCTGTCGATATGTTCGTTCCACTGATTTCTCTTATCGATGATCCAATTCGATATATTTGAGACATCGCAACTTCCTCTTATATTTGTATTGGGGATTCTTGTTACGGGCCAAACGAGCTTTTTCGTCGTCCCGCAACAGGATAGCACGGAAATCGCTTACTCGAGAAAATCTTCCTGTTTGTGTACAGGATAGGTCAAAATTAGTGGGCGCCACCTTCCAAATCACAGCTGATTGTAGGTTCTCGTGGAAGGCCGAGAGGCCAGCAGCTTACGGGAATCGAACTCACCTTTATTGTGCCTCACTCCTGTTTATAAAGCTTGCAAAATTCATGCACTCGCAAATACAAAATACACAATAATAAAAGAGGCAGTGAATTTTAAAATACTTATAATTAAGTTATTGGAAATGACGATACAAAAATGACGGCAAATGGCGTTTTCACAGTTCTATATTACAAACGATTGATTTGAACGTCCAAGAAACAAACCCGCCGCTGCTGGCGCACGATATTTACATTCTTCAAACAACTACGTGTCCAGAGACGTCGGAGTTTACAAGCATAACACAATATAAAAGAAATTACTCTTTACAATTAGTAGTGCAAACAAAGACAATAGGCGACTGAAGGTCGCTTCTTGTTTAAAAAAAAATTTGAAAGTTAGCGGGTAAAAGGTTTCTTCTCACAACACACAAAAAAAACTAGTTCTTCACCTTAGCTTCCGATGAATGGGATAGAGAGAGATAGGTACAATTTCGTTCACAAGATGCAGGAAAATACGCAGGTACGCCCCTGAAGATTGGATGGAATGGGGTCAACATCAAGGGCCAAAACTTCGATGCGTTCATGGCAACGACGGTACTACCAGAGGGACAGGAACTTTCCAGGGATGAAATCCAGTGTGTTTCTAAATTTGACAATTGTCGATAGTTCTGTTTTCACCCCACGGTAAAACAGCAAAACGAAAATCACACATGATGGACATCCATCGAAAATCCCAGCCGCTCCTGCATCACTCGACTTATTTACGCCCCCCCCCCCGTAGATGGAATTTGGGAAGTCCGGAGTCAATGAAGATGGAGGACGGACTGAAGAATTAACGCTACGTGAATATGTGTCGGTCAAAAATATTACGCCACCTTGAGAAATATGATGAAATTGTTCTGGAAGGAATAACACGTGCGACTTCTGAGAGTAAACATGTTCGAGAATTGTTTTTAAACGGCAAACCTAGCCTGCAAAGGGCAACTTCAAGGCTTTGCACAATCGGCCCCTCATAACTCAATCTTAAAAGAAAAATAGCGAAAACTGTAATCGACATAAGACGATGGTAATTAAAATAGAAATTTAATTCCTATTAAGCGGCAATTAAAGTGTGACTCTAATGCAGACAGAGTGGCAAATTAAATGAACATAACATTCTATCCCATCGTGTTTAGTAGCAGGTTCATTTCTACTACTTCACTTTGTTGCTTTATTCTGCTCGTGTCTTGTCTTGTTTCCGCCGCATAAGATACAAAGGGTCTCATGACACTTTTATATATTTTATATTTCGTTTCTTGCTCGATGTATTTGTTGTTCCATATAATTCCGTTTAGTCAGCCCGCACCTAGATTAGCGTTCATTATATGATCCTTGGTTTCTTTTTCTATTGCTAGTCAGCAGAACCCCCAGCTATTTTCATTGCCATTACTTGTTCTATAATAATTTTCTCCACCTTTAATTTACATCTCACTGGATCTTTAGCGATTGTCATTGATTTCGTCTTTTTGGTAGATATAGATATTAAACACCTTACATTTTTTGTTAAATTGATACAGTAATCTCTGCAAAACGTCCTCATTTTCCGCCAGTAGAATGGCGTTGTCTGCATATGCTACTATATTAAAAATGTTTGTCCCCATTCTATATCCCTTCAAATATTTAATTCCTTTTATTAGTTCGTCCATTATCATATTAAACAACAGAGGATTTAAAGAGCCTCCCTGTCGAAACCCTTTTGTCATCTCTATTGGTTTCGTTACTTCACCGTTGAACTTTATTTAGATTTTGCTGTCCTTAGATATTTCTTGTATTAATTTTATTAGAAAGACTGGAATTTTCCTTTGTTGTGGTAGTACAATCTACTTAACCGAGCTAAATTTTTATGTCAATAATAATCTTCTCGGATTTGTCGCAAATTTGTCTATAACTTTCTTTTCCACCATCTCACGGTTTTCTCTCACAAAATTCCGATGAATGCTCATCAGGCATAATACTTTCATCCCAGTCTCTCCCATAATGCTTCTAAGCCAGGTCTTCACTCTCCGTAGTGTACTGAAAGATCGTTCTACGATTGCCGTAATGCATCGAATAATGCTCAAAATTGAGTGCTTTTCTCATGATGGAAAAAAAAATATTGGTTTCGTTAAACAGTCAACGACTTCTGTATCCCTTAATTTGTCTTCAGGTAAATTCTTCTTCATCCACAAATTATACTAAAGGTCCAGTGCTCCGGTGACATCATCCAACTCATAAAAGTTTTTAAACAATTCTGCGGTCTTGTGTAAGTCTGTAATACTAGTTTTGGTCATGTATAAAGGAAGTAGTTTTGCTAACGCAAAGGCTGGGGTATTTTCTTGAGAAAATTGAATATTGAACGATGACGTAAGCGAATGAAGGTATGGTATAATTAGTAAACGTCGCCAGTATTCATGGTCATTGTCTGATGGAGGATTGATCCTATGTTTTTGTTTTTGAGCAAGAAGTGGAACAGAAATTTCTATTTCCAATTCCATTACAACGTCTTGTGCTTTTTAATTCGTAATTCGTCAGTGATTCGATCTGCGTCCTTACGGCCTTTTTTGAATACGTCAAGAATTCTTGTAATGTGTTTTCCTACCGCGATGAAATCCATGGTCTTTGCTTGCAAGGCGTACTAGTTCCACCACTGCCGAGGATTTTGCTATTGTAATTAAGGCAACGATGAACAATGGTTTCGTAACCGCTGAATGCAACTAGTATGCAGATTTTCTTGTGGCATAATTTCCCTCTGTGGATAATTTTTCTAGCGCTTTCACAAGCTCTGGGAAATGTTGAGAAAATTTTTGAATTGATTTGTATTTCTCCGACCATCTCGTCTCACACATTCGTGATAGATACACTTGTTACTGGTCAATATTCGTTATACGTTCTGGCTTTCTACAAACTGTTACTGAATTGATACGTCTGTCTGTGTGGCGGGGCGGGATGCGAATTCGGTTTTCGAATTTTCTTCGTCCGTGCCCGAAGGTGTTCTCCTATCAGTATGTTGCAGTCTTCGTCCTATATAAAAAAAGAGAATTCTCAACAGCGTTTTTGTTGAAAGTTTTTATTCAATTAACAAACAAGATTATTTCGCAAAACCCAAGTTTTACATATTTTTTGAATACTCATTGTAGGGGTGAAGTGTTGAAATTGAGCCGTGCATGCGTCAATGACAGACGTGGGTTGCAAGTAAGCGACACCACTTATGGAAACATGAAACAAAGAAACGACTCACCAATTGCTTGCTACTATTAAGTACCGTATTGTAACTTACCGGGACCTCCTTCACTTTGTTGAACAGGCAATTTGTCGATAATAGTTGAACCAATTGATTAACCCTTTGATTTATTTCTTGTGATAAAGGGAAAGCGAATAGTATTTGGCTCATTAGTCATTAATCATTATATATTGTTTCCGTTACTGCTGCAACAACTTCATCTGCAACTTTTGTACTCCAATCACTATGTTTTTAACATTAAAGTTTTCACGAAAATTTAAAAGCCACGCTTTTAAAGTTTCTATAATCTGCTGGCGTATAAAAGTTATATTTACAAATTTGCAAGTTTTTCGAGGCAGTCTTTAACAGAATTCGTTCTGAAAGAACGTTTCTGGAAAAAATACACCAACTACAATCGGATAATGAGTCAGAATTCACGGCAAAAACAAAATGAAAATTGTCAAAAATAATATGAAATATTATATGATAGTTCATAAGAACTTTGGTGTAGCTTATCTTGAAAAGAATTCAGTAAACTTTTATCCAATTGTAGTCAACTCCAAACGCTTCTATTTTCGAATCCAAGGATTATTACTTTGGTGTTTATAAAGGAAATAATATGGAATTGTTAAATATAGAAAATAGAGAATATTTCGAAAGATAAACGATAACCACTTTCTCACGAAAAAAGAGGAAACTCCTTATAAATAAGGAAAGTCCGACAACCTTAGTGAATGGCCTGTTCGTAGGCTTGTCAATGGTTTTAAGTCGAGTTGGGGTTATTGGAGTCGGTGTTAACATGTCAATGTTTCAGTATCCCCCTAAGCTATTACCTGCTTCACGTCTGCTATTTAAACTGCGCTAATGTCAGGGCCTTTGGTGTGGTATATTTTACAGTTTTCCGTAAAAGTGTGTGACCGCTGCATTCATCCACGAAAAGATTGCCGAATAAAGAAGCTTTCTATAATACAGACTCACGTACCAACTGATTTTTTGTTGCCCGACATTTATCTAACCTACTTCATCTGTTTGTTATGTGGGGTCTGTTAAACTGCGTTGTATATTATGTACTTCTAAGAATAATCTGTTATGATAATTTGTTTCGTTTTGCGGAATTATATATAAGTGAACTTGAAAGTGTGTTTTATCTTGTTTTGTATGTTTATTTAAGGTTGTTTGGGAATTACTATTTTTAACATTCTTTATGTTGTTCAATAGCATTTTGCACAAACACTTGTTCAGTCTGACCTACATAACATTTATGTCAATCATTATAATGCATTGTATAAAGGATACTTATTTGTTTACTTTAAACTTGATTTCATATTTTATTTGAATGTATAAATTTTGCAGAATGCTATAATTTTTCAATGCAAAATTTGGCGCTATGGAATATTTAGTATTAATGGTCTAGTCAAAATACACGTTTTCTTTTGTCACCGTACATAGGTTAATAAGCGATCTTTCTACTAGTGTTACACTAGTAGATAACATATCCAAGGATTAAATAAGGTCAACTAATTATCAAAAAAAATCAAAGAATTGGTGATAAAAAATTGTTAAAATCAATGCATAAATACGGTAAAATCAATCTACATTTATGAAATATGTGGACTTAATTTCGTAAAATTTTTCGCTTTATTACAAATTACCATCCTTTAGATATAGTTTTTAAATTCAGAACAATGCCAAGACTTTGTAACAAATTTATTTTGACGTATACTGTACTCATTGCCTTTTAAATTAGCTCCAGTTCCGCTACCATTCAGCTACGCGGGACTAAGTTGTGGAAGAAATATAATGGTTTGCCAATGTAAGAGGTAATGTTTAATTTTAAATTGGCAGGTCGGTTTAGGATCCCTTCAATTACGCTACAAATCTAAGGGTTAATTTAAGATATACACAGCGTTAATAAAAGCTGGGCTATTTACGCACTTATCAAAAAAAAACAGGAAGGAGGCGTTTTGGTTTTTAATCAATAAATTGTGAAAAATCTAACAGTAAAGGCACTAACAGGTAAATTAATATAACAATTGCCGAAATGCAAAAGTCTAGCGAGATAAAATCAGTGGCCCTGCAATTAGACTCTTCGTCCCATCCATTTGTCCTTATAGGTTATATACTCTGTCATTGAATGAAAAATGGGAAGGAACACCATCGTGTATAAACCACAAATGAACCCTATCATTCAGCGGCATTTCCTCCAATAGTGGGGCTAAAGTGTTATTCAAGAAGTCAAGATACACTTTACCAGTCGAGCGATCTAGTAAAAATACTGGCTGTATCAGACGGTTTTCCAAAATACCCAGCCAAAAATTTAACAGAACTCGATCCTGATGCATTTAATGCAAATCAATGATAGCTTTATTCGTAAAAATAGCATCATCGGTGAATAAAATATTAGCAGCAAAGTATGACGTTTCTGCAATTTTCTAAACAAAACACCATTCTTGAAGCTTAATCAGAAGCAGTAAGGACTTGTACTGGCTGGATGTGGTACGGGATACAATGGTGGATAGTAAATAAACAATAATAACTTTAATTTCGTTTTTATACAAATGACAAGCTGCAGATGAGGCACGACCATAAGATTCAATTTGCTAAAATAATACTTATGGTAACTTCAGTTGGAATGCCAGTGAAAACTGACCCGATAGTAGATGAACTTATTTAATTCACAACATTGAAGTATGGATAGTTATCCATTAATGCCCAAAAATAATATCTAGTAGGTGAAATCCGCCATTAATCCTTAGAGGATAAAACCACAAAAAGTTGTTGTTTTTAGCTAGACTGTATTTATTTTGTCGATAATTTTCTATATAACATCCTCAGATTCCTTTAGCGTTTTTACAAACACATAAATAATTTTTACAGTTCAAACAATTGTTGGCATTCAGTTTCTTTTGTGTACCAAATAATCTAAGGAAAAAGTATTTTTCAACATTGCTAATTTAAGTCAACAAGAGGAAGCCGCAAGTTTTCCTTAGGCTGTTATTGTAAAATAATACGCATGGCGCTGTTAGTAAACAAAGTCAAACCTTATCATATTCTTTTAGCCTGAAACAATTTCCAATTTACGTGCAAAATATTCACACTTTAGACAGAGATTCACAAATCAGATAATTAACAGATATTAACTAGCTGTGTACATGTAACTTATTAAATATACTTCCAATAATTTTTGTAAGCTTCTATCCTTTCTAAAAATAAAACTGAACAATGGTTAACTTAAAACATTACTAAGCAAGTGAGGCTTATTGGGAAACTAAGGGCGGTTCTACTCTCGCCGAATAAGGGGCGTAGCCAATTTGGTGTATTGGGGGGATTTAGTGGTTGATGAGCTAGCCAAACGGCACTGTACCGTGGTTCTGTATTTGTATTCAGTTGTATAATAAAGCGCTAAAATGAACACTACGATTGAAAATCCTTCTAAATGTGAAGTGCTCCCTCTCATTCGTTATAAAAATTAAATCCCGGCCGAAATTTACCGTCAAATACGCCAGGCATCGTGAGTGATGCAAAGGTTAGTCATTGGTGTAGGAATTTCAAGATGTCCGAACAAACGTTTGATGAAAAACGAGGTGGGTAGGTGGGTTTGTTATTAACAACAACCCTGTGCAAAAAGTGAACAAGACAATTCGTACAGATCGGCGTTTCACGACTTTGGAAATTGCCTCAAATTTTCTTCAAATTTCACGTACCGTACTGTATGAAATTTTCACGAACAGGCTACAATACGACAAACTTTGTGCGAGGTAGGTGCCAAAAATATTAAAGAATGTTGAAATAAATCAGCGAATGGCTTTCCTGTATCATTACGAAAGTGACTGGCGATGAGTACCTAAATCACATCGCGACTAGCGAAGAGACTTGTATATCGTACACATATATTAAAACCAAGCAACAATCAATGCAGTGGAAGCATGCGAGTTTCTCCAAAGCCAAACAGTTCAAGCAAAAGTTCGTAAAGCTTAAAAACTTATGGCTATTGTTTCTTGGGACAGGGAAGGTGTATTGTTGGTTAATTTTCTGCACGATAGCAGGCGGCGGCTTGTACTGTGCAACTCATTGAGCAATTCAATTGGAAAACTTTTAATCATCCCTCATACAGTCCCGATGTAACGCCGAGTAACTATCACTTCTTCTTCTTCCATCTTACAATTTATTATAAGAGCTCACGACGGCATTCTGGGCGCGACGATCACAAAGCGACAGCACAAAATTGGTTTTAATCATAAGCGCAACCTTCTATAAGAAAGTATACAAAAATCTGAACCACTATATGCTAACTGTTTAAATTCGAATCGTAACTATGTAGAGAAACTGTTTAAGTAAGATTTAATAATATAATTTTTTTTTCATCTGTTGTAATTAACAATTATGAATGAATACGAGGGCAGCCTTATAAGTATTTACAAAAACTAGGAAAGAAAAAAGTTTGTTTGGAACAAACTGTTTTATTGCTTTTCAAA
The DNA here is from genome assembly GCA_014611495.1 of Limonius californicus. Classification (NCBI taxonomy): domain Eukaryota; kingdom Metazoa; phylum Arthropoda; class Insecta; order Coleoptera; family Elateridae; genus Limonius; species Limonius californicus. The sequence continues at coordinate 44,661 of JABXWE010003692.1, forward strand.
ATATTCGCTTATAAGATTTATACACTTTTGCATACGTTCAAACTAATTCTAGAAACATTTTTTCCACTCTGAAGTTGGTATCTCAAAAACATGGTTATTGAAGGCTTCAAGAGCTTCTTGAGGTGATGAAAATTGCTGTCCACGCATTTTTTGTTTGACATTCGGGAACACAAAGAAATGGTTAAGCGATAAATCAGATGAATAAGGGCAATCAGACATTAATTTGATGTTTTTCTCCTTCAAATAATCAATTGTTTGACGTACTGTGTGAGAGCTGGCATTGTCATGATGAAGAATGATGCGACGTTTTCGGTTGTTTTTCTTGATTTCGTCGATGACTTCTAGCAAACAAACTCAACATTAACTGTTTTTCGATCTAAAATCTAAAGGAATGGTTGCGACATGTCCAGTACAACCGAAGAAACAAGCGATCATTTTCTTGGAAGTGCTTCGTGAACGAACAACTTTTGTGGGATTCGGTTCATCTTGGAACACCCAAAAAGTGGATTGTTGCTTAGTTTCCGGTTCATACGAATATATTCCAGTTTCGTCACCTGTTACGATGTTGTTTACGGCTTTTGCTGTTCCTTGGTTGAATTTTTTGGGCATTTCCTTACGTCAATTAACACGAGCCTTCGGTCAAATTATGCGGAATCCACATCGGGCCAAGATCTTTTTCACAGCTAGATGTTCATGCAAAATTGATATGTCCAAGGATGCCCCTATGTCACTGTAAGTCATATATGGCAATCTTATATTGCGCACAGCATCGATTTTGGAATAACAACCGATTTTGGTCGATCTTCACGAAATTCATCACTGACGGACGCACGACCACGACGAAATTCCTACTTCAGGGATTAGGTCTTCGGGCTTGTTCCGACTCCAGTCGCCCAGGCGACTTTTGAGTTTTCGAGTAATTCTAAAATAGTAAAATATCAAACTACTCGGCCAATTTCTAAGCTGTCACTTTTCCACAATAACAAATGTCAAATTTTACGAAAATAGTAATGACACATCTCAATAGCGCCATCTAGTGGTCGTTTGTAAAATCTTAAAAAGCTGCCCTCGTAGATACCAAATCTGCACAAAATTATAGAACTCAATTCTTGTGTGTACGCACGCGCGCGCGCTTTTGGTATTGTAATCGATTTAGCTTGGATCATTTCTGGTAAACAAAAATAACATTAGTTACTGTAAGAACCAAATAAATTTAATATTTCTGCTGTGTTAATTGTTAAATTTTACCTCGAAAAGTTAATTGATGTGCGAGACATTTTATAACATTATATGAAAACGAATGAAAGGCTAACATTTAGAAATTGAGCAAATAGAATATCGATCAATCACTGTGTTTTTGAGAATTATAGAAGTATCTTATACGCTATATGATCTACGTCTGTCTTATGCAACTATAAAGGATTGGCAGGCAATTTCTTAAACAAGGAAATTGTACGTCTAAGATTAAAAAAATTAAAACATTAAACCTTACCTAACAACTAGAGTTCATATATTAACTTATATTTAAATATAAATATGAAGTTTTTGCAAAACGTTTTCGAGATTGTTATCAGAAAAATAAGTTTTATGATCAAAAGTGTTTGGATATAATAAAATTTAAAAAATATGTAATCAAGTCGGGCGGAGATTGGTTTTGACACCGTTAACGAGCTTAATATAACGTCAATAAACGATATCTATTCGGCAAACAAGAAGCGGCATGAATTATTTGTTTGATTTTTTGGTGGACATATTCAACTTTTGTTTGAAAATAAAATCTGTTATTCAATAGTGAATTATTCTTTTGCGATAAATTGAAGCTAAATAAGTGTACTAAGCTAGACGAGCGATCAAAGTGAGGTTATGTAACAACAATTTCAAAGCTTGGGAATTTGGGAAAAACCTGCGTATGGAACAGAATGTACTTGCAATAATAATAATTGATTATCTGTTTAATGGTAAAACCATACTCGGGGAATCCTATTTTACGAGGGGAGTTTTATGTAGTATCCACCTAAGTATGAAGGAAACAAAATTTTATTTTTTAACATGAGAACCATTAACGCTTACACACTTATTCCAACGTTATTCTAATAACGATATGCCTCCGAAAAAACATTCTTTTGATAACCCTGCAAAATACGACTCCACAGAGTTTTTCAAGTCCTGATTCGGCAAAAGCGACGCCCTCTCAAGTGTTTTTTGAGTTTTGGAAAAAGACAACAGTCGCAGGGGGCGAGGTCGGGACTGTATGGTGGATGTGGTAATTTCTCAAAGCCATCAACTGCTTCTTTAACGATTCGTGCTTTATGCACCCCACAGTTGTGTAGAAGCACAGTTTTCTGGGCAAAATTGTGAGGTATTTTCTCGCATAAAGCTGTTTTCAAATTGATTATTGTTTCTTTGTAGACATTCCCTGTTATTGTAGACCCTTTTGGAATATACTCAACCCATAAAATCCCTTCGGCATCGCAGAAAACTGTGGGCATCACTTTTCCCGCTGAGAATTGCGTCTTCGCTTTCTTGGGTGGTGGAGAGCCTTTACGAAGCCATTGCATGGACTCTTGTTTCGTCGGTAGGTCCCAGTGGTATGTCCAGGTCTCATCCCCAGTTACAGTTTCAAAGAAGAAGTCCTCATCTTGAGATAAAGCCGCCAAATTATCCTCACAAATTTGTCACCTACACAATTTTTGTTCAGGAGTGAGCAGCCTGGAAATCCATCATGCTGACAACTTGCTCATTCCCAAATCATCATGAACGATTTTAAAAACAGATGTTTCTGATATACCTGCTTCTCTTGCAATAACTGAAACTGTCACTTGGCGATCAGTCAACACCTAATTTTCAACTTTCTTTATGGTGTCTCCTGTGTTCGCGCTTCACGAGGTCTTCCGCACTTTGGGTCGTCCTGAATGGACTCCCTGCCCCATTTGAATTGCTTACACCAAAATTTAACTTGAAAATAGGATGATCTATTTTCCCCATACACAGCCACCATTCTCTCATAGAGATTCTTTGGATTATTGCCATCTTTCGATAACAATTTTATGATGCTTCTGTGTTCAAGTTTTAAATCACTCATTTTTGCACCTCTATCTCTATACAGAAATGACAAATCTTAGGCGAGTTGTATCAAACTTAGCATGTACACTTTAAAATGTCACAGAAACTTGATATAATAGGTAGATAACATAAAGAACTCCCCTCGTATTTTATTAATAAAGTTAAGGTTTAAAATTGTGGAATAAGACGTGTTAAAATTGCCGAAGGTGTTCGGTTTTTGTAGGACAAGATAGATGTATGATCACAGAAAAATAATCTTTTCGCGAAAAATCTTGTCCACTCTTTGTATTTGTTTTATTTGCAATCCTTGATTTATATTTTCTTTCTTCACCTAAAGATTAATGTTAAAATACGAACATTTTTATCAAACGCGAAAATTATATGACGTAGAGTAGTTGTTTCGTGATCAAGAAGAATATGTTCATCGATCCAAACGCATCAAGGGCGATGTTGTAATAATTGCATAACCTAAAAATATATATAAATAAAGTTTTTTCGTAACTATTTAGCATAAAATAATATAATTGTTGAAGATGGTAGTATTCCCGCGTTTCATGTATGCGGTACCTGGATAAACAGATGTCTGACATGCAACAGATAATAAATACATAGACTTACGGATCTGTCATTAACCCTTATAATACCAAGGTTTCTCCTTACGTGCAATAACAAGCGGGGTGCATTTGCGCGCCATTAATTTTTACATAATCTAAGACAATTTATTATTTTGCTGCAAATTTTACTCAGATGGGTTCTAGGTGAATAGAAAAAATCTATAGGCAGTCATCTTTAATATTTATTTAAACTCATACCGAAGAAATTTTGAAAAAGGTGTGATTATATTTTATTTTTATTTGTTAGGCACAATATTTGTTTTTGGGAATGTTCTGGGCATACAAACTGGTTACATTCTACACAACACTATCTTGGCTTCCCTGTCTTGGCGTTTGTACAGATATAACATCGACCCTGGCTTGATCTTGCTCGTTCTTGCCGGATTCCTTCTTTTTCAATTTCAGTGACAACCTGCAGCATACTTTCCTTTACATTCGCTTTCAAACCATATGTAACGAATCATTATGTTTCCTTTGGATACATCTTTGCTTAATTGAAGGAAAAACCTTCTTCTTGCATCTATGCTGTTAACTATGATGCTGGATATTTCAGATCCTGCACTTGGAGCCACAGTAAAGTATATTTGCTCGTGAATGTCTTGACATTTTACGTGCTGGTAAGTTAGACCAATGGGTACCTTTTTGGCAGTGTAAAACAGATAGTCATTAGACGAGTCGGCTTGGTCAATTTTTGGGGCTCTATATCGTCTTCATCATAATTTGCACACATTTGATAATTAATTTCTTCTCGATCAGACAAATAGTCCTCATCTTCTACGAGTTACGACAAATATATAACGGGATTGAACAAATACGAAGCATGTGAGGTAGCCATAGGTGAATATACCTCTAGCGTCCTTCGAAATAAACTCCCTCGACTTCTACGCACCGTTGACATCGACGATACAAGTAGCGGAAAGCCTGCTTAACTTGTCGCGAGGAAGTGCGTTTAGTTCGGCGGTAACATTCCGTTGAATGTCTTTCACGTCGTCAAAGCGCCTTCCCTTGAGGGTCAATTTCTGCTGAGGAAACAGCATGAAGTCCGCTGGAGACAGATCCGGCGAATAGGGAGGATGCTTTAAGACTGGGACATTTCTTGTCGCCAAAAACGTCTTCACAATCAAGGCAGAATGCACAGGGGCATTGTCGTGTCAAAGGTCCCACTTACCGGAGGCTGCCAAATGCTGTCGCACACGTCGAATGCGTTTTAGTATACGCGTCATGACACCCTTGTAGTACAGGCTAGTGACGGTGACATCCAGTGGCACAAATTCTTTGTGAATGATGCCTTGACTGTCGAAGAAAGTGATCAGCATGGTCTTCACTTTCGATTTTTGGAGACGGAATTTCTTTGGCCTGGGAGACGTCTTCGATCGCAATTCCATGCTTTGCCTCTTGCTTTCTGGATCCTACTGGGAGCACCACGACTCGTCACCAGTAACAATTGAATCCAGAAAATTTGGGTCAGTGTTGGCTGTTGCAATGAAGTCGCGGGAGGTATCCACTCGATGCGCTTTTTGCTCAGCGGTCAAATTGTGCGGGACAAATTTGGCACAGACCTTCTTTTTCTTCAAATCCTCCTCCAAAATGGTTCTAATGGTATCACGGCTAATACTCAGCTTCTGCTCCATCATTCTCAGTGTCAGTCGTCGATCAGCTGCCACAAATTGTCGGACTTTTTCAATCGTTACGGGGTTTCTCGTTGTGATCGGACGACCCGGCTTCTGATCATCGTAAAGGTCCTGCCAACCTTCACGAAATCTGACAAACCACTTGAAAACGCCAGTACGGGACATGGCTTCATCGCCGTACACAGTTTTCAACATCTAGAATGTCTCCTTGGCCGTTTTCCCCAATTTGAAACAAAACCTAATGTTCGCTCTCTGCTCCATGTTCGACTTATGCACAGCCTACCACGCAAGTTCTGACAGGATGCCGTGTTAGCTATGTGTAGACGAAAGTTCCAGCTACAATTTGGATATGATTTGGAAACAGTCAGTTTCTTATTGCGTCCGCAGTGTTCCAATTCCGTTTCATATTTGCCCGACCTCGTATATCCCTTGCCTCATATTCTTCAATCATCCTGACTAATTCTGAAGCATCATACTCATGTAACATCGAAATATCTGCTTCTGTGAGGTTTTTCTGATTTCGAAAATGTAAAACACTCATTTTGAACATTTTACTTAGGGAGCGTTCAGAAAACTAAATACTACAATTACTTAGGACTCCAGAAGTTATGTATATTTTTTGTCAAAAATATGATCAAGAAACTGGCATTGGGGTGTGTTTGCACTTCGCTTGGTATATAAGGGTTAGAAATTGGGTAGTTGTACTCAACCGGGGTCCTCTACCTCCCTCACTTCAGTTGGTATTCGAACGGGATACAGAAGTTTATCTACAGGCCACATCTGGTGTGGCGACAGCCAATAGTAATTGGTCAATCTTCCGCCTTAAAGTTAGCCGATCCTATGTTGGTATTGATGAAATATTCATAATATTAATAAGCCGATGTAGGCGCCTTACGATATCACCTCTGCCAGCTGACTGCTTACCGAATGATTGCTAGAAAATGAATGATTAAATATACCACACCTACAAACTACTTGCACAGCTTATTATATTTACTACACTACTGTTTCGAACAACCACTTATGTGATAGACCAATTTTGTATAATAGCAAAATAATAAATTGCGTATGGGAAATGTTGCTGGAGTTCCGCAAGCAATTCTGCTGCCACTTTAACCCTGTTTGAGGTAGTTAGTGACGTGGCGCACTAACCCTGGGGAAGCGACGGTTTTAGGTACTCTCCGAGGCACCGCGGGTTGCAGCGTTACAGCGAAGATTTCGGTCACCCATCCAAGTAGTCACCGCGCGGATCGTTTTTTAACTTTGAGTACTGTTTTACCAGTAGTCGCGCTTGTCCGCCACGCTGTTTCCCTGTATAATAATAATAATAACACATATAATACCGAGTAGATAATATGCAAACGTTTGGGTAAATACATATAACACTTTGTGGAATATATACCATAACGTCGCTTGCGCAATATGGTCACTGTCGCTACATTTGTGTTTGCAATATTCAATGAGATGCTTCAAAACCGCGTCCTAGATCACGCCCAATAAAACTAAAACAACAGTAATAACGCTCGTCGCCGCAGCACATGTGGTAAACGTATAGCAATCAGTTAGTAGATTAGCAAAACACAATTAATAAGTTATTATGGCAAAATATGCAAAGCTAATGCCTCAGCCCTGTGCAAAACTTCATCCCAAGAACTTTTTAGTAATCATTGTAGGTAAAAAACACGGTCTAACACTTCCGGAAATACGTAATGTTATAGTAGATAATGGTGTTAATAAAAGCTCTAATACAAATCAGATAAAAATAAGAGGTAAATTATACACATATGGTGATGTTAGAATTTGATTAATAGTTTTGTATATGCAAGATAACCCGTAAGAAGAATTATATCGTAACAGTATTTAATTCAATTTTTGTACTTCAAATTTGTTCCGGCTTTCCGTTTTAATTCGCTGGAGTGCAGTGTTCTTGGAATTTTTCTCGTTTACTTTGTGATATTTCGAATTGAAAGTTGTGGACTAACAGGGTGAGTACATAAACGTAATTAATTGAAACTCTACGCCATGGTGAACTAGGTCAATTAGAGATAATTGGTATCTTTCTGCGTATTTTATTTCATCTGATCGTGTTATATCCTCGTGAAATCCAATCAAGGTGTGAGACCATTCTTATATATGAATTTCATCCAGTTACGCATTTCTATTTTTTGCGCGAACATTGAACTTCCTACGCATTTAAACTGTTGATGTTTTCAATCTGTGCGGTGTGGTTTTCGTAGAATAAATTATACACAAAGGCTTTCAAAGAGTCGTTATTTTCAAGTACTACTTGCATTTTTAGTAGGCATTTAAAAACGGTTGTTAGGGCTTTCAAGATTTTAAAACGCAGAAGTATAATTTATAGTCTGGAGATTAAGACAACATAAGCAGCAGACAAAACTCCTCATTTTCCAATCTACTGTTTAAAGCTTACAACAACTTTAAATGCCAATTTTCAGCTTCTTTTTTTATCATAAATATATCATTTGGTATTTTTATAGGTTTTCTTATACGTTTGTAGTTCTCTTCCTCGTTATGCGATAGAAACAGGAATTTAAAATTAAATAAAAAAATATTAAAATACAGCACATCTAAATTACCGTATCAATTAATATTAATATAATAGCGAAGAATAATCATAGGAACTAAATTCTCTGATTGTCCTCTTTTGATTTTGTTTTTTTTTTATTGAGCGAGATCTAGGACGCAGTTGTCCAAGCCTCTCTACCCGTTCCAACCATTATTGGCTATAGATCTTACTTATGTTATATAAATAGAAATGGAATCTAAAAATAAACTAAATTAATGTACTGAATATGAGATAGAAAATTGCAAATAGTTACTAAAAATGGTTGTATATTTATTCATTTGCTACGTAATACAAGGTTATTACAACTTATTCTAAAATATTATACTAAACTACTTACAAAAATATGAACAGGTATATTGCATTACTGAGTTTCTTATTCTTTGGAACACCGCCAACTGCCAACTATATACTCTCCACTCTCTACCATTTACTATTCACCAGTTACTCTTCGCTATCAACTGTTTTTCTATGCACTGTTTGCTAATTCAATCTTAAGTGTAATTTTATAAATTCTCTTTTGCACCCATAAGAGATGACCTGGTTAGTTTTAATATCCCTTATCAAGCGTATTACTTATTTCACATTGTCTAATTTAATATACTAATGTACTTTGATTTTGCTGAGTTAAATGACATCACTGCTTGCAACATAAATGTGTATGCAATTGAAATGACATTACAACAGCCATGAAGCAATAATAATTTAATTAGAATTTTGGATATTGGGTTCGTAACGACTCTAAGCTATCGGCTATCGGCTAGCGGCTATCGGCTCCAAACTGAATAATAAGGTTGTTATAGGCTGCGGCTCTTTTTATTAAATGGACATTTATAATACAAGATGTTATAAAATTATCGGGAATATTACGGGGTTATATACGAGTGGTTGCTGTGTGGAAAACAACCAACCATGAGTATAAAACGTGAGTGGCTATCTTCGACATAGAGAGTAAGGGTTATTTGAGCTTAGACAAATTTCATAGCCATGAATTGTATTTCTAAAAAAAATTGTTTTGAATTGAAATATAAAACGCCTTAAATTTATGACATAAAAACTGGACAGTTTTTCGTTCAGTTATGTTTTTTTTTTTAAATCGTGGAGTTGCCAACTCCAAGGTTCCCATCCCACCCAGCTTATCCCGGCTCAGCACATTTCGTGCTATTCACAGGTCTAACATGCCCCACCCTTGAAAAACCCCATGCCCCAGACATCACAAACACCCTGGGAAAGTGCAGTGCTCAGGATTCGAACCTGAGCGACTTTGGTAGAATAACTCCGAAGCCAAGCGCTGAGGCCATTACTCTACCGCGGTCCCCTATGTTTCTGTGCAAATTATAGATATGGCAAACAAAGTTGGTACAATCAAAAATTAAAAAGTTTTATTTTTCTAGTGTTTTTTATTTGAAGATGTTAAAATTAAGGAAAAAAGTTTGTATAATCAAAAATTAGGAAGATTTTTGTTCGCTGGTGGTTTTAAATGAAAATGTTGGAATTCAAGATGTAAAGTTTGAATAATCAAGATTTAGGAATCTTTCATTTTCCTGGTATTTCTTAATTGAAAAGGTCTGGATTTATAAAGGGAAATTTATATAATGAAAAATTAGATTGTTTTTCCTTAGTACTTTTTTCTTGAAAATGTTGAGATTTGAGCAGGAAAGTTTGTTAAAAATAACTTCTGCAAATACAGAGAAATGACAGGCATCGGCAGCAGCGCTTTTAAATACTTTAAAAGATAGGGGCTATAGATTAAGGGATGGTATGCCCCTAAAAGAAATAAATAATGTCTTAAAGGATTATGATTTGAAGATTATAAAGTAAGAATCGTGAAAGTTACTTGGAACCCTACCTGAATTACTTGAAGAAATGTACTTTAAGAAATTTAATTGCAGTTTGGAGTTCTTACTGATAGTACCAGAAACCCCAAAAATCGTTAATTTAATGGAGGCAACGTCGAAAGACAGTTATTTTTGGGGGGGGGGGCATGGAATAAAGAAACTTCTGTAAGGTTGCAAAAAAGTTTCAATTACCACAGAGCAGAGATTGGTTTGGAAGGATAACGAAGCTTTTAACCATTAGTTACTTACTGAAAGAAGAATTGTATAATAGCAGGAAGGACTCAAATCGGAATGAATATAATCCAGTAGAAACATCTTAAGGTGTAGGGCAACGATTTGTACCTAGCAAGCGGTTGAGTGCAAACTAAAAACGCTTGCTTTGTGTCCGCTTAGATGTGGTTAAAATGGTGTTCGCACATGTGCTCTCCACCGTTAGCCCGCCACCGTTTTAAATTATACTTTCCCTATACCTATCGTATCTGAATATAGAAGTAAAGGTTTTCATTATGAAGCAAAAGATGTGCTAAATTATTTTACAAACGTCGGCGCCTAAAAAATGTAAGCTAGTTTTTCCACATTGCTGCCGTTATACTTACTTAGTACTGCGAGCAAGTTGGTTGTCGATCAAATGGATGGCGAGCAACTGTCTTGGCGAGAATCAGCAAATGTTTAAGCAGAAGCTATTGACTTCAATAGAAAAACAATTTTCTGTCCACTGTCTTACTTTAGGGATGTTGGACCTTTTAGATTTTGGCATCTCTGCTACCACCTCACGTATTATTAATTGGAATATAGTTGTAATGTTTTAAGTGTATATAAATATAGAAATATTCAGGGCCTTCTGTTAAAATATTCTTCTGTTTCTTCGGTTACATTCCTAAATTTTGTAGTAAAAGAGTGCAATTTTGGTTATTTAAGGGAATTCGTATCTCTTAAAATAGACAATTTAAATACCATGGACAGTCGACTATAACAATGAACAACGCAGTAGTTTTGTTGAGTGAATCTCAATGGCTCAAAAACACGCCAATGGTAGATAAATATATTAAACTTGCTTAATATATTATGGCAGTGTTACTATTAATCTAAAGTACTGAATAATTTGTTTATTAAATATGAAACAAAATATATTAATAATGGACAAAAAGTACGATAATTAAGTTTATTGTACAATTACGAAATAATGTTTGTTAACAGCTCTCAAGTCTAATTCCTGGGCATCAACATTTTCCTCTGCTATGTACTTCTCCTTGGCGATAATATAGAAATACGAGAGACCTACATTTTAACGCCGAATTCCAACGACAGAAATACTAGAGCAGATTTTTGCGCCAGTGCCCTGCGGTTGCCAGGGTCAGATTCAGGTATTGTGTATGACGGGTTGCACCACTAGTTTTTTATACGCTGCATTGGTAACTCGAAAGGTATCAGATAACAATTAAATTGCTATCACAAATAAAAACAGATATTTAAACTGATGCAGCAGAACACAAGAAACTGTATTTATGTTACGGACGATGAGCAAATTAATAATGAAATTAGAAAATATTCGAGTCATGGAAGGATTATCTCAGAAAATCATTTATATCATCAATGGAACAAATAAGATATTACCTAAACAAAGTAGCTGATGCGACAGTAAACTGAATAGCGCCACCTATTTTGGAATAGTAGGGCATGTAGCGCGTATGAAAGCAGAAAACCACTTAAAATGTTTATGTATCGGCCCGCAAACGTAAAAGAGAAGGGAAGGCTCATGAAAACATGTAAAGGAGAGACAGAACATTTTATGAGTCATAAAACTTTTCAAGGAAAAGTATGGGACAAAAGAATATGGTGATTGAGATCTATTAACCGTTACCAGATGTAGCACTCATATTTCTATACAGGGTGTCTGTTTAATACTTCATTGATTGTGGTAATTCTCGGGTTAACAAGTTTCTTACCCTAATCCACTTCCATGAATAGATACAGTTCTACAAGTTATGTTATACAGAATATAACAATTCTTTTTCCAAATGAATTTCCTACCAACTTTTTCCATTTTATCTTAAATATATATAATATAAATATATTGACCGGTAAAATTATCGTATCACTTTTTTAAATTTTCAAATTAGATTTTAACCTTTGAATAACGTGTAATCAAACACATAAATGATGACATTAGGTATAATAAATAACATTAAACTAATTAAACCAATTAAGAATTAATGTAGAAATAGAAGAATCAAAGCCGCCTTTCAGAAAACCTCATACAAACAGAAAATTATCAAATGTTAAGCTTCAGTATTTTTAAAAACGTTGTAAGATTTCCATGTTTTGTCGACATTCTAATGCATTTCAATACATCTTGAATATTTTTTGTTGTAATCTCTTGCTGAAATATCTCCATGCATTCTACGCAGACGATGCAGTACTATATACTATATAACAGCGGAATCGGAGGATGATCTTTAAAGAATGCTTTTTAAATTTAAAACATCAAAACATTTTAACATGGAAATATCAAGGAAAAAAACACAGTGTACGGTAATATATAAAGAACCCATTCGTTGCAAATTAGCCATAGACAATATTCCTATACAACAGGTCATGAAATTGAAGTATCTAAGGATCGAAACATCTAGCGACAGAAACATCAAGCAAGACAACCCAACCTAGCAAGGCGGCAGCGGTATCCGGTTATATTCGCGACATTTCTGGAGGAACAAATATATGTCCTTAAAAAGACAGTAACAACAAGAAGAATCGCACGAAAAACTGAAATGAAGACACTAAGTGCGGTAACAAGACATAGCCTTAGAGAAAGAGTACACACAGTGAAACAATACGCCAAACATCCAAAGTACAAGACATAGTTAAATGGACCAGAACAAGAAAGCGACAATGGAGAAACTATGTAGACAGAATGACGCAGGACACAATCGCAAAGAGAGCGAAGGATGAAAAACCGAACACGAGACAACCAGTTGGACGGCTCCCCCCCCCCTATAGAGATGGTATGGGAGTTGGGTATCAACATCAGTCGAAGCAGACCCATAAGGCATACGTGGAAATAACAGGACTCAGTCCTATGATACGATAAAGAAGAAGAAGAAGATTCTGCGAGAAATGCTCAAAATCAAATTTTCCATTATTGCTTCTCATTTTTGAGGTAATGGTTGTCTTAGTTAAATGAGCGTTTGAGAACGGTTTGGACGATCCTTTATTCTTCGTTCAGCTTCATCCTTACCGTGTTTAATTGGATTACAATCGGGCCATGTCATTCTTTCAACATTCATTTCCCAAGGTACTCATTGACAACTTCAGCAACATGTGGTTGAGCACTATCCTTCATTCAGAGACAATTACAACTGACAAATGGTACAAAAGGTATCACATGAAGTTCCAGTATATTGTATGGATTCGAATTTAAAGAATCGCCATTGAAAACAAGGAGTTCTTGCGTGCATATTGATACCTGCACATATCATTATTGATCCACCGTGAGAACTTTGCCTGTTTACTATCGCATAATCCGCATAGCGTTCGTCTGCTCTTCGCTAGACCTTAAGGCGTCTATCAGGTTAATTTACACTGCAATGAGACTCATTTCTAAAGAATGCGGTTTCAGTTGTTATTTTCCCAATTAACGTTATTTCGGGCAAACTGTAATCGACAACTTTCATGTATTAGAAGAAGTAGAGGACTATACGTTGATCTCCTATTACTAAAACCCACTGCCATTAGACGCCTTCGAACTGTTCTGTGGCTTACCGTATCATTAAGAGAGCTCTGGAGGACGCTCTGCAGCTGCGAAGCAATCAGATGCCTATTGCTATATAGTGATAACTGATAACATTAAAAATCTGTCATTATCTTGAGGTGTAATCTTGTGCCATCCCTGACCTTTTCTACAACGATGTCCTTCAGTCTGAAGGAACCCGTTAGTAACTTGTGAGATGGTTGAGTGCTTAACGTTTTGCACTTCTGCAACATAATGTTGCCTTCTATCATCACTTAAAAACTGTTCTGATATAGGAGCTTGTTCCGAGGAAAATATAAAAGAGTTTTTCGTTACATAATCCTTTAGTAATTGTTAAATTACTGGTTTAATACAAGTTCAATCGTCTGCATTTAGACATCAAATGATATCCTTTACAATATGTACCTGATGTGCAAAGAGAAAATTACGAATGGTGTCAGTGGATCAGTAATTATATAGGGAGGTATCAATATGCACGCAATGTTGTCTGTTACCATCGTAGCTAGATTAATTTAGGGATTTCTTACATATTGTTTTATTAATTAGTAGATATATATATATATATAAGGTTCTAATGAAGTAAGAAATAGGATAAGCGATATAAAAAAAATAGTCAAAGTAGTGCAAAAATCGGACTAAGGTCAACCTAATTCTATGATATATTTGAACTTAATTCAGCGAAATATTTTCACCTTATTGTAAGCTATCATTCTTTACGAACATTTTGAATACACATTTTCTTAAAATCAGAACAATACCAAGATTTTGTAATGCATTTTAGTTATTCAGTATAACGAACAGCGCTATTCTACTATTTCTCTAGTAGTAAAACATCTTTTTTTCAAGTAAAGTAAACGAAGAACATCGTAGATAGATTTGAAAAAAAATTTAATTCCTAGGATGTATGAGAATATCCCTAATATTTGTGTAGAAATAGTACTTTTGGATAAACATTTTTATATATTACAAGCATTTTTTTTTTTTTTTTATTAATTTTACTTGCTTCAACTACGAGGTTATTAGC